>OX101784.1:66218670-66267927 GCA_944452715.1 Ophion slaviceki | reverse complement strand
GGAAATACCTCTACTCACCGCAATGAAAAAAAAGAGAAAAAATGCCTCACTTCCCGCAACACGTTCCCAAATCGCAGCAACGAGCAATATTTTCTGGCATTCGCAATTTGCCAAAATTTCGAGCTTTTTTCGAGCAGCCATATTTCCGTGGAAAATGTGCGCATGAAAAAGTTTAAAAAAGCATTTCAAGCGTAGGTGTTCGGCTTCGACAATAGCCCTCGAAAAAAGTTTGCCCATTTTTAGAAATAGTGTTATTCGTTGAATGACAAAAAGATGAAGTTGAAAAAATTGGCGAAACTTTGAGGTTGTGCACGGGAAACGGATTTTTGTTTGGAAAATCCGCTCCAACAGTTTTTCCTCACAACAGCCCGGAGTGCAAATTTTTTTGGCATTTTTTTGTCATCGTGAAACGCAATTCGGAAAAACGTGGGAATTTCAGGATTTTTAGAGTTTCATTTGTTGAAAAGGGCTCAACGCCATAATTAAATCGGTAAATTCTCGAAGTCTGACGTTTTTTTTTTGGTCGAGCATGTGCTAAAGTTATATACATCGTCCTCGAGGGCCGGAAGCGCCCCTCCGAATCTCCCAATTCTCTACATTTGTCCCGTGCTCTTGTAGTCTGGTCTCCCGCTGGTCTGACCGCACGAACAAGCGACTGTTCGTTTATCTTCGTTATGTTTCCGCCTCGGTATGTATTTCTCCCCGACGTCTCACTCGACCATACCCTCGCCCTCGAATTTTCTTCTAGCCTGCTAGCTGGCCACGACGACGAGACGCGCGGGCACGCACATAGACACATTCAGTTGTATAAATTATTATGCATATGTAGAAGAGTCGCCGCGTTCAACGCGAAAGCAAAAAGACGGAAAGAGGGAGGGAAATAGAGCGCCACTCGGCGCTTAGCTGTCGAGCTCGCTCGTTTACTCGAGAGACTCTCGCACGCATGGCCGCGCGAGGAGAGCGGCTTGGTCTCGTTCTATTCGGTTCCGTCGCGCGAGCCTCCGATGATTCAGCCACTTATTTTTCCCTCCCTCTCTCTCTCTGTCTTTCTCTCTTAGTTACTCTCTACCACTGGATTCTCTCTCTCGCTCTCGTTCGCGACATAGCGAGAGGCCGGTGACACATTTTTTTTTTTTTTTGATTATATTTAAAGGCCACTATTTCGTGGACAAATCAAAAGTGTAGGGGTCCATTTAAAACAATGAAGGTTACGGCGAGATCTTGGAAATGCGTCGACAAATTGAAATGTTCATCACAACGTCGATCGTACGACTCGAAAATGTGAATCTTTTGCACCAAACGTTTTTCAATCCGACTTCATTTTCGCAATTTATTTGTATTTTTTAATTAAAATGAAATAAAATATAAATGAAATGATAAAATGAACAAATAAAACTGAAATGAATTCAGTCGTTTTTTAAAACGCAAAGATAATAAGTTTCATCATTTTATTATAATTAAAGTAACCAAATTAGAATTTTTGATTAAAGTGAACAGAAATAATCGAATTCATGTTATGTTAGGTAATTTATTTAAAATTTTCGGTAACAATGAAAGCCAACAAAAAATTATAAAATTCAACTTTTGAAGATAATGTAGCCAGAACCCCCGTTTTCTAATGAAACAATAAATTTAATTATTTCTATAAAATTTAATAAAAATTCCCCTTAATGAAAATTAAAAAAAATAATTTCCCGTTACCTAGATAATCCAATCAAATCCCCTTTTTTGAATCAACCCAGCAAAAAAAAGATTCTTTTTAGATTATTCAACGAAAACCCCCTTTTGTTTAATCGGACGGAAAACAAATCAAGTTTTTAAGATAACTTACATTAGTTGAAAAGCCTTTTTTAATTAACCAAAACAACAAATCAAACTTTCCAGATATTCTTAAAGGAATCCATTTTCGAGATCAAGCTAGGAAAATCAATGTTTCTCAATCATTTGATTAAACCCCTGTTTTCAATTAACCCAAACCAAATTTAAAAAAAAGTTTCTAGATAATTTAATTCAAATCCCTTTTCTTAACGAAACAAAAAGAAATCGAGTTTTCTAGACAAGTTAATTGAAATCCCTTCTTTAATCAACCCAAACCAAGTCTTTTAGATAATTCAATAAACCCTCGTTTGTTCAATTAAACAAAAAGAATCAAGTTTTCTTCATATAATTCAATTAAAACCTCCCTTTCCAATTGAACAAAGAAAACGTTTTTCAAATAGTTCAGTTAACATAAGTGTATACGTATATATAAACAGGTTCGATACGGTGCAAATACGAATGATCGTCGGCCCGTCGAAAAATTCGTCGCCGAGACGGGACCGGAGGCGGGCGCGAAAAAAAACGCACAAAATGCGAAATAAAAAAGAAGCCAGTACGCCGTGACGCTGGGAATAATAAATTGATAGAGATGAGCAAGCAAACACGGAGGGACGAGCAACAGCTCGTTGGAGCCGTTACGAAGAATTTCGCAGGCTTAGAGAATTGAGACGGAGCTCAAGAGGGAGAGAGTGAGGAGAGAGACCCAGAATGAGTTTGGCTAAGGAGCCCTCGGAAACGTTACACCCCCCCCCCCCCTACGACGTCGAGCGTCACGCCCGTTGCTTCTTCCTCGTCCTCTTGTCCGGATGAATCAATGAGAAATATAATTAGCGGGCTGCACCGGCCGCGACATTTTCCTTGAACGATAAACTCGTTTCTCGTGCCGTTCATAATTTTGAGTAATTTTTTCCGCCATCACTCGATACGAAGTTGGAACGAAAAAAAAAGTCGTACTCGAGAGTCGAGGAAAGCGACCCGGAGAAAGAGAGGGAGAGAGAGAGAGGCTCGTACAAGGGCCCCGATTGTCTCGCGCTATATCCCCTTGATCGCTTCACCGAGAATTTAATAAACGCTCGCGACGACTACGACGAGGACGATGACGACGACGAGAGACTGCCGCGATGGCCCTCTTACGGAAAAACACGTATTCTCCCGCGTGAGAAAGATATACGAGAAGAGAAAGTGATAAAAGAAAGAGGAAAAAAGAAAACGAAGAAAACGTAGGCGCGCATGCCAGAGGCGCAACAAGGAGTTCGTTGTTTGGGTTGCATGATTTGCGGCGCCGGGTCTCCGAGATTATACGACGTTGTTTCCGATCGTTCGCGCGATTTCGATCGTTCGACCGAGATGCCGATTGCTGCGCGCTCTGCCCTCTGATTCGCTTTTCGTGGGGACTGCATTATGTTTATATCTTATTTATTAAGTATTCATCATCATCGTCGTTATCGTTATTATACAAGTCTCGGCATCCAGGACATTATTGTTATTGTACTATTTATTTATTCTTATTCATTTTTTCAATAATTATTCAGTTTTTATGAATATAAAAATTCATTTTTGCATAATAAATAATAATTTTATTCATATTGAACGAATAATAAATATCAATTTATTGTTTATTATTATTCATTATTATACTTATTATGGTCACTATTATTAATATATCGATAACTATCACAATTAGTATATCATTGATGATTTATTATTATTCATCTCTCTAGTGACTAAGGGTAGATTTTTATTGTTATTATTATTATTAATAGACTAATTATTGATTGATTAATTAATTCATTTAATTCAATATTCACTGAGTCATGCGTTCAGTTGTTGTTATTATTGTCGTCACTGTTATTATTATCATGATGATGACGATGATGATGATCATTATTATTATTATTTTTATTAATTTAAAATACATATATTTTATCCGCTAAGTATTCATCATCATACTTAATCATTAAGTATTTATCATTAACTCATAATTAATCATTGTCACTATTAGTATAATATCGATTATTTATTATTATTATACTCATCATAGGTTTATCAATTTACTTATTTCATTAAACATTAACGCATCAATGTGTTTAATCGTTATAAGTATATATATATATATATATATATATATATATATATAAAAACACGATTCACAAAAACTTCAAACGCCATTTCAAGTTCTACGCGCCTTTACCTCAGCCCAGTTAACGTTTCTAGCGTAAATGATCGAGGATTGGTGCTAAAAAGAAGGAGATAGATAGGTTTATTCAGTGCACCAGGATCGGAGTGTCCTCTGGCACGCAGTCCTTGTAAATCATACATCTTACAGAAAAGAAATAACAAGGAAATAAAAGAAAAACTCTATACAAGAACAAAAATAGGTGACTCTATATAATGCAAAAATAATATAAAGGTAAAATAATAATACTATGAAAATAATACTATAAGACTAAGAACTAAAAAAGCCACTAGCGACCCAGAACAGTCTAGAGGGTACCTACAATTAGCATTTTCTGAATCCTTTGGTTAAAAATAGGTTTTGCTAGAAACACGATGTTTGCAGGAAATCGATTATATACGTACGCCGCAGATACATGAAAAGCATGTCTGACATATTCCGTACGAAAATGCGGTATTTGTATGTTATCTACTTTTCTTCCTAAGAACCCCCGACTCTCTTACATTGTAAATTCCGGAAAATGACCTCAGGTAGGTTGGTCTCCTGTACGAAGTGTCTCGGCGATTAAGCATGCCATATAGTACTTCCTTCTTTCATCCAGTCGCAGCCAAGCGAGCTTGGTCCAGCATGGTGTCACATGCTCAAACCACTTTACGTTAAAAATGTAGCGCACGCACGAATTCCAGACCTTAAGACCTTAGGTCACCGTAGAGGCCGAAAAAATAGATCATACATATCAGTGACTGTATACAATAATTTTTTTTTGAAGCGATTAATTTCAAAATGGCGGCTGTGCAGCGTTTTTCTCAAAACTGCATTTTTTAACCCGAGTGAAAAACGTAAGTCGTCACCGCCTAGCCATAAGCTAGTAAAGTGATGTTTCGAATCGCGATTAGCTGGCCGTCTTAGCGATTGACTACCCAGATTTGTAACACTTTGGTCCTCTAGTGACTGAATACAAAAAATTAGATGGCGATTAGATAGAAAGAAATTTCCCACGGTTGTATTATATTTCTGACCTAGCCATGACCTTGTTTTTTAAGCTAGCGACTAGGAACAAAAAATTAGGTGGAGATTAGATAAAAAAAAATTGCGGCTATATATTTATATTTTCGTGATTTTTTTTGCACATTATTTACATCATTGGACCCTTTTACGATATTCTTCGTTGTTCGTTAATTAGGATTATGATATCGGCGCGGTAAAGATATTAATGGTTCAATTTTAAATTATGTCAGACAAACGCTTACGCCGTAACGTGATTTCGATCCCGGGACCTCTGGGTGATGAGTTGTGACGTTGTCCACTGAGCCGGTTCTACTTGTTTAATTTCTGAATTTTCTTATCGTCTACATATGTTACAATGTCAGATTATTGAAAAATGGGTGGATTAACAAATGCAAATAACATTATCGAATCAATGACTCAATTGCATTCGCATTGAGAGCGATAATAGCATAGAATTACATAACCTTAAATTGTATTTATCCGATCATTTATTGCGGCTAGTGCGGCCGCAGTTGGGAAGTGTTGGCTAGGGTATCGCGAGATACCGTCTTAAGGATTTTATTCATTCGCAACGTCATCTGTAACTCAAGTTGCCTAGCCAGCCATGAGCCAATCGCGCGATGGAACTGCATGTAGTCACATAACCTCACTTTGTCATTTGTGACCAAGATCAGCTGGGCAGTGACTAGACAAGGGCTGGGTAACAAAACATTCACGATATTACTAGCTCATAGCGAGCCAACCATTGGTTAGTTCGTACGAGCTCAATTGAGCGAGCCAGTTACTAGGTCGTAACTCAGACAGGCTAGAACAATTTCTACTGAGGAAGTTGGCCGGAAACATATCTGAGAGAATTTTCAACCAATTCGCTTGAAATGTTAAATATATCTTGAAAAATACATTGTCTATGGAAGTACGTAGGATTTTTTAAATATTGCATAGTTAATTTGTTATTAACAATTATCTGACGATTTTTTAGGCAAATTTTTTACTTTCCAAAAATTTGCGTCAGATAATTGTTGATAACAAATGAACTATGCAATGTAAAAAAAAATCGTACGTACTTCCATAGAAAATATATTTTTCAAGATATATTCAACATTTCAAGTGAATCGGTTGAAAATTGTCTGAGTTATGTTTCCGGCCAACTTGAAAATTGCAGTTTTGAGATAAACGCTGCACAGCCGCCATTTTGAAATTAATCGCTTAAAAAAAATTATTGTGTACAGTCACTGATACGTATGATAAACACCCTTTTTTGTAATCTCGATTTAGTTTGTATTTTTTCTGAAAAAAAAATCTCCAAAAAAGCCTACTTTTTCGGCCTCTAAAGTGACCTAAACTTTGTTACTTTGTTCCGCAATTCCGTACATCAGGCACGAACAGTAGTCGCATACAGGCAGAATCAAAATTGATACGATAGCGAAGAAAGAATGGGGAAAAACGGGATTAGGTGTCTTCGATGATGCTGATATTGGCCTTGGGTTTTCGCAACGCGATCGACGAACCTGCGTGGGATTCGAGAGATCATCCGGGGCTGGAGAGATTATCGAGTGTGGGCCATACGTGTGTAGAGGAGACTCGGGTCCGGCGAGCCGCTGTTCGGGCGGGCTGACGGCCGGAATCTCGTCCGTCGTCTCTCTCGATGCTTCGGGCGAATGCATCGCCCGTCGTTCGCGTGCAGACGGCCGCGCGCGCGCTCCCGGTGCAGTCTCTCTCTCGGCGGGCGCGCACATGTGGCCGCTCGTATACAGGCACGCACGATATCGTGAATAGTGCCTCGTTGATTGGCCGCTATTAATAGGTACTTTTATATAGACGAAGAGAGAGAGAGAGAGAGAGAGAGAGAGAGAGAGAGAGAGAGAGAGAGAGAGAGAGAGAAGGAGAGAGAGAGAGTGAAAAAGAATGTAGGAGAAAGAGAGAGCGAGGAAGAAAGAGAATGCGAGAAAAACAGCGTAAGTCAGAGACTCAGAAAGTAAAAGAAAATACGGGAGCGGCAGGGGGGCGTTTATTCCATGCTCTGGGACCGAAGTCCCCTATCAGCATTCTGCTTAATAAGTTTCAGATCTCTGAAAGATTTTTTTCCCGAAATTATATAAAGGTGAAAGAGAAACAAACAATAAACATTAACTACCGAGACGACTCGAACTAATGAACCGTGCAACGCATCTGATTAAAGATGCGCGAAAAGTGCTCTGTAGTTCAGCAAACAGACGAAAACCCAACACTTTTTAGCGTATAATATGAATTTTTGACTCAATGTAGATGGTTGCATAGTGAAAGTAACCCCAATAAAATGTTGCCCCTCAATTCGCACCAACCCTAAGAAATAGGGGTTGCAAACTTAAAAATCGTCGCATCTCGATAATTAATAGCCCGATAAAAAGAGGTTTCAAACAAAAGTTGTTTGGAATAATAAAATTCGTGTAAAGTTATCCGACGTCCAACCCCCTATCTTTGAAAATAGCGGCACAAAAACGATTCGAAAATTCGGGGTTGATGCGTGGGCGAGCGGAGTAGACGTATCGTTGCGTCCTTGTCTGGGTCAGTGGTGCTTTCGTGTTTTTGTGCCGCTATTTTCAAAGATAGAGGATTGGACATCAGATTACTTTACACGTATTTTATTAAGGGGTTACCCCCACTTGCGATTTTGAAAAAATCGATTTTTTTTAATTGCATTTTTTTGAAGTATAAGTATCCGGGCCCATACTTCTGTATGGGCCCGGAATAGATGACTCTATGTAAGTTTACAAAAAAAATATTTTCTTCGTGTAAACTGAAATTGAAACTTTAAACGCGTTTTTCTCAAAATGGCATTTCTGAAGTCGGTGACCAAGATTACTCGAACACTAATGAACCGATCTTCTTGAAATTTTGCAGGCTTATTTAATACATAAAAATGTAGTCTCTAATCGTTCGATTTTTTTTCGAAAAAAAGTGGCCGTTTTATGGCCAAAAAACGGCTGTTTTTTTCGTTAAAATCGAACCATTAACTTTGACTGTCCGCCATTTTGTGAAAAATGAATATTTTTTAAAATCCTTCGATTAAATACTAGTTTATACTTATATTCGACTAAATCCATCCGCATTTTTTTTTCATATGATCCACTTCGCCGCAATGTTGGTCACCGCAAACCGTGTATATAAAAACATTATTTCATTGACGGCCATTTGCCACTAAACAATGTAATATTTTTCAATAAAAAAATTACTGAAAGTTCTCCAAGATGTGTTCTTTAAGATGGTATATTGATCGATTAAAAAAGTTTTGTAGTTTTCTTTAAAAAAAATCATGAAAAAGGCCTTTTTTGCGCTACCAGTGGGGGTAACGCCTTAATCCAAACATTATTTAATCGGGTTATTAATGATCGAGATACGGCTATTTTTAAGTTTTCAACCCCTATTTCTTAGGGTTGGGGCGAGTTGAGGGGCAACATTTTATTGGGGTTACTTTCAGTATGCAACCATCTACCTTCAGTAAAAAATTCATATGCCACGTTAAAAAGTGCTGGGTTTTCGTGTCTTTTACTGGACTATTGGCCAAGAAAGCGTGCTGCTAATGGTGACCCCAAGGCATTGGATGGAGTTCGACAGCGGTGATGAGAGGCAGTGGGGGAGGAAAAAAGAGCGGAAGAGAGTTTAGTGGAAGAGAGAGAAAGAGAGTTCAGCGCTCTCTCCCTCTCGTTCTCTCTCTCTTGTACCGTCTATGGCTCTCTGTTTCGCTCTGTCTGCCTGTCCGTTTCACTCTTTCTCCCGCTCCCTCTCTCTCTTTCTCTTTCTCTTTCTTTTTCTCTCCTCCTTCATTGTAAAAATCGATATTATGATTACTCTACGTTTGTAATGTGCCTCAAGATACAGCCAAGGCATAAATTAATAATCAATCAATCGATCAATCTCCCTTCCTCTCTCCCTACTTACTAAGATCTGGGCAGGGATAAACGGCCTCTTGCTAAATGAAGCAAAACCCACGCTATTATTTTCGGAAGTAAGCCTTTTATGAGAGCATTGGACCTAACCACGATTCTCTGCATTTTTAATGGCAGCGATGCAGCAGAGTACGTTAATTCAGTCAAAATAGTATGGGTCTGGCTGGATGATACATTGTCCTGGAAGGAACAATTCATTAATACAGCCGAGACAGCGAACTGTAGGCTTTATCGACTTAAAGTTTGTCTCGGTTTTCTTCCGATACAATCCCGAGTGGAAAACGTAACTCATCACCCGCCTAGCCACAAGCTAGTAAAGTGATGTTTCGAATCGCCATTAGCTAGCCGTCTTATCGATTGACTACCCAGCCTTGTAACGCTTTGGTCCGATAGGGACTGAATACAAAAAATTAGATGGTGAGTAGATAGAAAGAAATATCCCACGGCTGTATTATATTTCTGACCTAGCCATGACATAGTTTTTTTCAGCTAGCGACCGGGAACAACAAATTAGGTGGTGATTAGATAAAAAAAAATTTGCGGCTATGTATTTATATTTTCGTGATTTTTTTTGCACACTATTTACATCATGGGACCCTTTTATCATATTCTTCGTTGTTCATTAATTGGGGTTATGATATTTGCGCTGTAAATATATTAATGGTTGAATTTTAAATTATCTCAGACAAACGCTTACGCCGTAACGTGGTTTCGATCCCGGGACCTCTGGGTGATGAGTTGTGACGTTGTCCACTGAGCCAGTTCTACTTTTTTAATTTCTGAATTTTCTTATCGTCTACATATGTTACACTGCACAATGTCAGATTATTGAAAAATGGGTGGATTAACAAATGTAAATAACTTTCCCGGATCAATGACTCAATTGCGTTCGTATTGAGAGCGATAATCGCATAGAATTACATAACCTAAAATTGTATTCGTCCGATCATTTATTCCGGCCAGTGCGGCCGCAGTTGGGAAGTGTTGGCTAGGTGATCGCGAGATTCCGACTTGAGGATTTTATTGATTCGCAACGTCATCTGTAACTCAAGTTGCTTAGCCAGCCATGAGCTAATCGCTCGATGGAGCTGCTCGTATTCACATAACCACACTTTGTCATTTGTGACCAAGATCGGCTGGGCAGTGACTAGCCAAGGGGCGCATAGCCACAGTTAGCTAGTGTTGGCTAGGTCATGGCGTCATGCCCAGTTGAGAATTTTTTTCTTTTGCAAAGCCATTTAAGACTGAAGTTAGCTAGCCAGCATAATATTACTAGTCACAATATTACTAGCTCACACTTAACTATTCATATTCTATTTAATGTAAATAGGTCTATTTAATGTAAATTCTATTTAATGTAAATAGGCCTAAGAGGTGCATAGCATTGAGAAGAGAGCCAACATTTTTTACTATTCCGCATTTTCGTACAGAATATCGAAGGCACTCTTTTAACATTTCCGCTGCATACCTTATAAATGCACGTGGTAGCTTGAGCCTGAGTGAGAGGTCATTCAACGAAATGATCTTGCTCACAGAGGGAAGCATGTAGAGTTTACGACTATCTGTTTCTGTTTTCCTTTCTATACTTGTGAGTTTTCTTAGTGTCTGCGTTTTTCTTTACATCTGCGTTCTTCTTATTTTATTTTATTTGCGCTTTTTTATACTTGCGTTTTTTTATTTCGTATTTTTTTGCTCGTATACGCATCTTGGATATCTCTAGCGGCGGGGCTTGGTGGCAGATTCAGGCAACTTGTGGACGTTCAACTACGGTCAGCTATTCGGTTTACGTATTAATTTCGTTAAAAGGGCTCTGTGAAATAAAGACGACATGGCTGGTACGAGGTATTGTTGAGTTGTGGGGTGCAAAAATTCCCCATCTCGAAATCGGAAATTTACTTTTTATTTTTACCCGGAAACATTTTTAGAATAGTGCAACCTTTTTTATATTTGTCAACTTGGCTCTAACTGGGCTGATTCCAACATTTCGGTTGATCGGTTTTTGATTGCGTGCATCGTTATTTATGAAGATGCAGACGGCTGCTACATGTTCGCATCCTCGAACCGATAAGCCAGGCTTGCAGGCACATTGTGTTCTTCGTATCGTACAATCTAGGTTCACCTGTAAAACAATCAGTTACTATACCCGAGTCGAAATTTTTAGCCTCATCTGAACCCTCGCAGGACCCATTTCTTTTGTAATACATAAGCCGCCAGCCTCCGTTGAACCTACGAAACCTCATTTGTCGAGTTCAGTGCCATGAAGAGACCTCCTCTTGGCCCAGGGTAGCCTCTGCTAGACCTCCCAAACCTTATCTCGACCCCCCGTTTTAGTGAAACGTGCAGAGCACAGGCCTCCTTAACCTGCTTTCAATCTCAAACTGTTGCCTCGACCCCACCTAACCTGCTTTCGGCCCAAATTCGATATCTCCTCCATCATCATTCCATTCTGACCTGATCGGTAACCCGTTCGATGACGAAAATAATACGAAATTAATAAAAATACATCGTCCCCTTATCAAATTAATAGTCCAATATTAATATGCGAAAACAATCAAATTTGCTCAATATCGATTTATTATTATTTTATAGGCAATTGATAAAAGAATGCTTGTGTATACAGTCTTACTCCAATTCTATCGGATTAATAGGCATTTTCCTGTGAGAAAAAATCTCACAGGAAAATTCTTTAAAAAATGCCAGTCTATCCAGTATAAGCTTACGCGACGTTTTTCGTTCTTGACATTTCTTCTTAAGCCCTCTAGTTCTTGAGTTACATTGCATTATCTAGAATTAGTCTTTTTAGCAAAAAATGAAATAACATTGCGAAAAAAATCGTACAAAACTTTATAAAAAACGCAAATGAAGTTCCTGCTACCCCGTTTAAGTTCATCATGGATAAACATAACAATTTTTTTTTCCATAAGTCATGCGTTCAATTCTTGATGGTCGAAAAAAAGCCGAAAATCAGTCACGTATAAAAGTGCGTACCGGGTCGAAAAGAAAGTGATAAAAAAATATTTCAGAAAAGCAATATACAGCTGAATTTATTCCCGTCAAAACGTCGTTCGGTAAATTTGGTTATCTTTTTTTTACGAAGCTGTGTGACTTTTAGTGCAGCAAGAAATATCGACTGGTGTATCCAAACATTTAAGCGACGGTATATATTATATAATACTTTATATATATATATATATATATATATATATATATATATATATATATATATATAATACTCGAAATATGTGGTTGCGTTAATATATTCGAATATACACTACCAGTCAAAAGTATTCGGACACTTCAGATAACTGCAAAACTTAATATCACTTTGGATCATTGCAAACTTATGGTAGAATAATAATTATTTTACGAAGATACTATAAAGCTCTGTGAAATTACTTAATCATATAGATCTTTATAGTATCTTCGTGAAATAATAAATGAAATGAATTATATTACTCTAACATTATTTGGCAATTATCCAGTGCTCAAAAGTTTTGCGATTATGTGGAGTGTCCGAAAACTTTTAGCTGGCAGTGTATATCTAAATAACATATAATGTTGATTTCTATATGGAACGATAGGGTGTTAATTATAGTCTATTTCATGTTCTGAAGGATTGAAATTGTCGGTTTAGAATTCAACCTCATTCGATTTTTTCTTTTTGTTTTTGTTCGTTTTGTTTTTTTTGTTTATTCAATAATGAGTTGATAAATGGCGACGGCCGATTACCGTCGATTTCAAATAAGATGTTTGATTTTTCCTTGTTTTCATTTTTAGCACGTCGAAAATTAAAAAAATATTTCCACGTGTATGTATGAAGCATATTTTTATTTTTTCCCGCTAAATATTATGATATTAACTAACCGCGTCTATTTGATTTTTTTTAAATTTGTATTAACTAGATTTTTCATAGAACCAAATTTTTCCTATTGCATTCCATTATTAAAATGATTGATTTTAAAAATGTTTATTTAGGTGTACACACGCGCGCGCGTGTGTGTGTGTGTGTGTGTGTGTGTTTGAAAAATCTATAGCTTAAGTGATACAACAAATAGTTGGAGGTATTCATTTGGTCTCTTATGCCATATCAGCGACCAAAATGTTATAAGCACTCGGTAGCATAGGGGCAGCGGCGCGTAGCTATGAAAAGGTAGGACCAGGTTCAAATCGCATATAGGGCAAATATTTTCTTCGAAAAAAATCATTTCCAAAGGCCAGGGAATGACGAATTACGATGAAAAATCCTTGTAGCAAAGCTCTCAAATAATGCGTTCATTTTATTTTCGATTTATGAAATATTTTTTGCATATAGTACACTAAGCTTTACAGTGTACATTGTTAGCAAATGAAGATTAATTTGAATCTCATCTTTATTAACATATATAAATATCTTTGAAAGAAATATGATCGTAGTAGGCTGGGAGACAAGGAAAAAAACCTATTTTATTTAAATAGATTCTATATAAATTAATTTTTTGTTTAGCAGTGTACAGTAGGCCGAAAGGGGGGGCAGTAGGTTCTGCGGGAGCGCTCGAAGTAGGCCCACCTGAGGTTCCGTAGGTTCAATTGTGACCCTCCCTGACCTCCTTTGAGTCAAAAAGTCTACTTTCTGCCATGCCGGAGGTTCATCGGAGGCTCTAACGCATGGTACTTTCAAACATTGTACCCTCCTTTAGATACCCAATAATCCGCTCACGCCGATTTCTGCTCGCCTTCATTTTGTGGCTTGGACGCGGCTCGAAAATTTCGACTCGGGTATTGGAAAGAAAACACAAAGATCGAGAAAGCACACACAAAAAATGTTTCTCTTCATTTTAGTTTGATTTATACGGAGTCACTTTTATTTTGTTTTTGTATTGAGTCTTTCATTTTATCTTTGTTTACTTTCTGTGTATTGCGAGAGAAAGGTTTGTGTGACAGAGGACGCTTCTGTCCTAGTTGCACCAATAGACGTAATCTAATCCTCTAAGAGCATCCTCTTTCTCTCTTTCTCTCGTCTCGTTCCATCGTCGCATATGCGTTGACGATATCCGACGCAAAAACTTCGTCCCAAATTATTTTCTCGTTACGAAATTATCACGAAGTGCGTATCAATACGCGTATATACAAATAGCCCCAATACGCGCGCAAACTGAATCGGTCGGTTGTTTCGGGCGTATCTCGTGACATCGTTATATCGCGCGCCCGCTCAAGTGTACACGGGCATACGTTACGTACAAGTATCGCGTTGATGGGATGGAGGGCGCTCGAGGGTGCGGCCTCTACACTCGAGCCAGCGGGGCGCACCCTCGCGATACTCGCGCGAACGTATGTCTCCTTCCGCGGAAGCGCTCGGCCGGCGGGGTGTCAACTCTGCACCGTGCAAGTCGCCTCTGTGTCAAGTCGCCACTTCAACTCGCCGTCTGTTCAACTTGCCAAAGCGGGCAACTCGCCACAGACCCAAGTGGACACCGTAGCAGCCCGCCGTTTCCCCGACGCTCGCGTAACCCCACTCTTCAGATTCGGGCCGGGCATTTTTTGCTACCGTTTCAACTCGCACCGTGTCTCAACTCACCACGCGCTGCGTGCTCAACTTCCATTTCCTAGCGACTGTACTTTTTCCGAATCACCCATACCCGGGAACGAGAAATATACAAGCAAAATGTTTTCACATGTACCGACTACCCGCTCTGTCAGTTCTCTAGTTTATCGACTGATTTTGAATGGAAATTTCACGAGCGGCATTTTTCTATAGCTTTATTCCTTAATAATGCCACGAACATATATGTAGTCTCCTAAAATTTTAATTCTTCCATAATTCGCGGAAAAAAGCGTCATTTTTGAGTACTTGAGAGTAACGATAAGCAATACTAAGAGAACTGAAAACTCATAATAATCGTGTGAAAGAAAAACTGGTGGCCTCGTACAGTTGGACAGATTTTCGTTGCCGTTGAATATAGGATTATGATCTTCAAGAGGATGTTTAATTTTGTTCTGAATTTCATTTCTTGTGGCTCTTGATTTATTCTTAAAAATCATTGTGCAAAGTCTACATTTTATAATCAACTTTTTAATCATCAAAAATATCGATGGAAAAATCATATGCATTTACAAGAAATTAATATCATAAAACGATTCCTTTCATTACAGATTTAAACGTCCACATTATTATTATCCATGTTGTTCAAACACTTAATGCCTCAGAACAGTGCATGTCGGATATATTTATTTTTCATTAATGTGTGACATATCGTCTACTATATATGAAAAAATTGAATCATCGTATATCATGAATACGCTGTGTTGAAAAGCGCAGAATCATTAAGAGTGGGGGGTAAGGATAATTTGCTATAAAAAAGCATATTTTCGATATTGTTTGTTGACGACACTGTTTATATATATTTATTTATATAATTAGTATAAGATAAAAGGACATTTGAAGAATATTCTGTGAAATTTTCGTTAACAATTGTGCAGAAATAAGCCAGTGACAGCAAATATTCTCAGACGCCACCAAAAAAAAGTTACATTGCGGTGAACTGCATAACTCACCACTGGATAATCCGAAAAAAAATCCAAGAAGATTGTATTAGTTAATAAGTTTCTTGAGGTAACGCTGTCGCGTTTTTATTTTTATTTTTTTTATTTTCAATTTTTAGTCACACCTAGAAGACAAAATAGCGATTTTTCATTTAAAAAATTGGAACCTATATTATTGCAAAATGAATTAAAATGATGAAAAAAAAACTCGTCAGCGTTACCTCAAGAAACTTATTAACTAATACAATCTTCTTGAAGTTTTTTTCTCGGATGATCCAATGATGAGTTATGCAGTTCACTGCAATTTTTTGGAGGTGTCTGCAAAGATGTGCTCTCAATGGCTCATTTCTGCATAATTGTTAATGACAATTTTACAGAATATTCTTCAAATGTCCTTTTATTATATACTTCTTACACAAATAAATACATATCAGCTGTGTCGTAAAAAAAAATTATCCTAAATATGCTTTTTTTCGTAGCGAAATAGCCTTACCCCCCCCCCCCCCCGCCCTTGCCCTTAACACGTCTGGCCACCCTGGCCACTCGAAAAATGGGCATTATTTTTTAAAAGTCATAAACTCAACAGTATAAAACAATATATGTTAATTTTTTAACCTAAGGTAAGAGACAGCTTTGAAAATGCCTCAAATAAATTTTATTTTAAAGTATTATAGGACGAATATTATTGTAAGATGAATTTCCGTTTCAGGCAAACAACGAAAAAGCATCTTCGTTGACAGAATCATGAAGAAAAAAGTTTATTTTTCATGTTGCCAAGTAACGAAGTAACTTGGCTCGGATCAGTACAGTAAATACTGAAGCGAAGGAACGGATTTATAAATAAAAGGATCATTGTCGAATTTTTGTCAATACTTGTGGTTTTATTTATTTAACTCTTTAAAAGAATGCACAGCCGTCTCGGATTTTTTTATGCTACGATTCACATCCTACTTTAATAACTGTTCAATAGCCGGGTAAGTAGGGAAAAATTGCCCTCGCATTTTTTCCAGCGAAATTTGGAGTGTATTCTGAGGTGTAAAAAAAACGAATTTTCTGAAAATGTCATCCTCGTCAGCGCAATGGTTTTAGAAAAATGAATTTTTTTTAAATATAAAAAAATTCCGAAAACGGTTAAGTGGATCGATTTGATTTTTTTTGGTAGTTGTTCCAATCAAACGTGTCACGAAATACAATTAGAGAACATTTTGCGAAAGATTAAGATTTGAAAAAAAATAATGTTCCTTGTTTTATTATTTTTTACTATAATCCACTTGGGGTACAGTAATGAAATTTTTTTCATATAATCTTTGGGCACCTTATTAGATTATATAATTTTTTTTAAACGATCGGTTTGGTACGCCGCAGTGAAAAAAAGAAACTATTGATATATTTTAGTTATATAGATATATAACTAAAATATATCAATAAAGTCTGATTGACTAAATGATCGGTTTGGTACGCCACAGTGAACAAAAAAGAAACACACTTTATTGATATATTTTAGTTATATAGATATATAACGGAAATATATCAATAAAGTGTGTTTCTTTTTTTTTCACTGAGACGTACCAAACCGATCATTTTGAAAAAATTATATAATCTAATAAGGTGCTCAAAAATTATATGAAAAAAATTTCGTTATTGCACCCCAAGTGGATTATAGTAAAAATAAAATAAAAGAAGGAACATTTTTTTAAACTTTAATCTTTCGCAAGATGTTCTATAATTTTATTTCGTAACACGTTTGATTGGAACAAGCACCAAAAAAAAATCAAATCGATCCACTGAACCGTTTCCGGAATTTTTTTATATTTAAAAAAAATTCATTTTTCTAAAACCATTGCGCTGACGGGGATGACATTTTCAGAAAATTCGTTTTTTTTACACCTCAGAATACACTCCAAATTTCGCTGGAAAAAATGCGAGGGCAATTTTTCCCTACTTACCCGGCTATTGAACAGTTATTAAAGTAGGATGTGAATCGTAGCATAAAAAAATCCGAGACGGCTGTGCATTCTTTTAAAGAGTTAAATAAATAAAACCACAAGTATTGACAAAAATTCGACAATGATCCTTTTATTTATAAATCCGTTCCTTCGCTTCAGTATTTACTGTACTGATCCGAGCCAAGTTACTTCGTTACTTGGCAACATGAAAAATAAACTTTTTTCTTCATGATTCTGTCAACGAAAATGCTTTTTCGTTGTTTGCCTGAAACGGAAATTCATCTTACAATAATATTCGTCCTATAATACTTTAAAATAAAATTTATTTGAGGCATTTTCAAAGCTGTCTCTTACCTTAGGTTAAAAAATTAACATATATTGTTTTATACTGTTGAGTCTATGACTTTTAAAAAATAATGCCCATTTTTCGAGTGGCCAGGGTGGCCAGACGTGTTAAGGGCAAGGGCGGGGGGGGGGGGGGGGGGGGGAAGGCTATTTCGCTACGAAAAAAAGCATATTTAGGATAATTTTTTTTTACGACACAGCTGATATGTATTTATTTGTGTAAGAAGTATATAATAAAAGGACATTTGAAGAATATTCTGTAAAATTGTCATTAACAATTATGCAGAAATGAGCCATTGAGAGCACATCTTTGCAGACACCTCCAAAAAATTGCAGTGAACTGCATAACTCATCATTGGATCATCCGAGAAAAAAACTTCAAGAAGATTGTATTAGTTAATAAGTTTCTTGAGGTAACGCTGACGAGTTTTTTTTCATCATTTTAATTCATTTTGCAATAATATAGGTTCCAATTTTTTAAATGAAAAATCGCTATTTTGTCTTCTAGGTGTGACTAAAAATTGAAAATAAAAAAAAAATAAAAATAAAAACGCGACAGCGTTACCTCAAGAAACTTATTAACTAATACAATCTTCTTGGATTTTTTTTTCGGATTATCCAGTGGTGAGTTATGCAGTTCACCGCAATGTAACTTTGTTTTTGTGGCGTCTGAGAATATTTGCTGTCACTGGCTTATTTCTGCACAATTGTTAACGAAAATTTCACAGAATATTCTTCAAATGTCCTTTTATTTTATACTAATTATATAAATAAATATATATAAACAGTGTCGTCAACAAACAATATCGAAAATATGCTTTTTTATAGCAAATTATCCTTACCCCCCACCCTTAATGATTCTGCGCTTTTCAACACAGCGTATTCATGTTATACGATGATTCAATTTTTTCATATATAGTAGACGATATGTCACACATTAATGAAAAATAAATATATCCGACATGCACTGTTCTGAGGCATTAAGTGTTTGAACAACATGGATAATAATAATGTGGACGTTTAAATCTGTAATGAAAGGAATCGTTTTATGATATTAATTTCTTTTAAATGCATATGATTTTTTCATCGACATTTTTGATGATTAAAAAGTTGATTATAAAATGTAGACTTTGCACAATGATTTTTAAGAATAAATCAAGAGCCACAAGAAATGAAATTCAGAACAAAATTAAACATCCTCTTGAAGATCATAATCGTATATTCAACGGCAACGAAAATCTGTCCAACTGTACGAGGCCACCAGTTTTTCTTTCACACGATTATTATATGAGTTTTCAGTTCTCTTAGTATTGCTTATCGTTACTCTCAAGTACTCAAAAATGACGCTTTTTTCCGCGAATTATGGAAGAATTAAAATTTTAGGAGACTACATATATGTTCGTGGCATTATTAAGGAATAAAGCTATAGAAAAATGCCGCTCGTGAAATTTCCATTCAAAATCAGTCGATAAACTAGAGAACTGACAGAGCGGGTAGTCGGTACATGTGAAAACATTTTGCTTGTATATTTCTCGTTCCCGGGTATGGGTGATTCGGAAAAAGTACAGTCGCTAGGAAATGGAAGTTGAGCACGCAGTGCGTGGCGAGTTGAGACACGGTGCGAGTTGAAACGGTAGCAAAAAATGCCCGGCCCGAATCTGAAGAGTGGGGTTACGCGAGCGTCGGGGAAACGGCGGGCTGCTACGGTGTCC
Organism: Ophion slaviceki; assembly: GCA_944452715.1. Taxonomy (NCBI): domain Eukaryota; kingdom Metazoa; phylum Arthropoda; class Insecta; order Hymenoptera; family Ichneumonidae; genus Ophion; species Ophion slaviceki. The sequence continues at coordinate 66,248,477 of OX101784.1, read as the reverse complement.
ACTTGGGTCTGTGGCGAGTTGCCCGCTTTGGCAAGTTGAACAGACGGCGAGTTGAAGTGGCGACTTGACACAGAGGCGACTTGCACGGTGCAGAGTTGACACCCCGCCGCTCGGCCGTGTGAGGTAGTGGTGTCGAGTCGAGACAGAGGCTGCTGCACCCGTGTGTTTGCTTCTACACATCGCGGGGAAAAAAAAGTCAACCGATGAGACGACGTTTTTTGAGCGCCATCGTGTGTATCTCACACGCACACACGGCGAGCGACTTGTTTTCTTTGACGATCGCTCCCAGAGCCAAGTCGAAAGAAATAAAAAGTTTTCGATCCGTGTAACAAAGACGCGCGAAGAATGGGAAATACGCGCGAGCGAGTACGAAGCAACGAGGAGAGATGGCGCGCGATGAGCCTGCGATAAGAAAATCTGAGATACCGGGTGTGGGTTCGAGGATGGACAAGTGTCGCCGCGGAGGAACCAACTACCTAGCGAAATCGGGCCCACCTCGTAGCGAAATCATTGTACACGCCTATTACGATACGATACGATGTATCGCGTCTGCATATACGTAGGATATGCGCTCGAGTTTGGAATAGCGGCACGAAAACGCGATCGAGTCTTGTGAGTAGATTACACAAACCAGTGACCATATATGGAGCATTCCACGCCAAATCGACCACTTTTAGAACCGATCCCTTTTCATTTGGCTGAAATTTAAATATGTTTTTGCTTCCTTCTAAAAACGCTTGGGGGATTTTCGTAATTTTTTTTTGTTTACATAATCGGAAATATGTAGTGAATTTTTTGAAAAAATCGACGTTTTTTTTTAAAGCTCGTAACTTTCTGAAAAGTTAACCAAATAAAATCTTTTCCTCTATCGTATAAAAAAATGCACTACTATTTCATTTAAATTAATGTTTTGCTCAGAAATTTCACACGTAGTATTTGAATTTGCCGTTAAAATGATTGAAAATGATTGGAAAACTTTTTTAATATGTTAACGTTATGTAGAAAGTATTGAATATCATAGAACCAACCATTGCAAATTATGTCACCATAGGAAAAAACTAAATTTGGAAAAAAAAATAAAAAGAACCATTTTATCACGAAGGATCTTGCCAAAAAAAACGCTGAATTTATCATATTTACTTCACGAAAAAAATTGAAACTCAAGATCGAACTTCCAAAAATTCGTGTATTTTTTACAAAAAACTGAAAAATGATATGAAAGATGACTGAATATTTAAAAACAAAACAGTTTTATACAGTACATTTCAAAACCAAAAATTTGATTAAAAAACTTTATTATGTCAACTTTTCGAAAAGTTATGACCATTTGAAAAAAAACCGTTGATTTTTCAAAAAATCACTACATATTCCCGATTATGTAAGAAAATTGAAAAAATCGCAAACGTTTTTAGATGGAGACTAAAAGATTAACATTTCAGACGAATCAAAAAATTGCATGGTTGCAATCTGATTCGCATTGATTGTATTGTCTTATCAATGACGGCAGTTTGTATTAACGAACAGGCTCTAATTGAGGTTTCAATAGTTCAATACTAAGCCTAATTCGGGCAAATAGTACGGCTTTGTTCACATTGTTCGCAACAAAGAATCTTATCAAGTTGTTTTGGAAATCAGTAAGAAGTTTGTCATTTCCATAATAATGTGTGTTCTCTTCAATAAAGAGTACTACGACAGACTTTTCAGTGCTACGATAGGCCTTTCAGTCAGTACAGAATTGAATTTTCCGCAAAATGTTTCCTCATCCAGAGCAAGTTGTCCTCGTCACTTCTTTGTACCCCATTTCTTTCAAATTCCGCTATAAAAAGAGTCCAGTGGTGTCAAGTCTGGTGAACGATCTGACAATCACTTTGAGCACCTTTCACGATAGTAAGTGTTTTCATCGTTTTTTAGAATTCATTTTAGGCTGAAAACATCGAGACTTCTGTTTTATCGATTTTCTATGCTAAATCTTGGTTCATCATCTTGAAATCTAGGGTTTGAACTTAGTTTTCGTTCCTTGATAAAATTCTGAAGAAAAACCACAGTGGTCCTGTTTGAAAAATGGAGGAGACTTGGAAATTTCCGAAGCTCCTCCATCTGGATGAACCTCGTTGCTATCACTCGATAACTCCCCTTCGAACAATGCAACTTTTGTCGGAAAAGTTTTCTCCTAAGTCTGATGAGTTGGAAAATATTTTTACTCCTAACAGTTCTTGTCTGAACCGGCAAAAGATTCCGGCCGAGATTCGACTTTTTTCCTACCACAGAACGCTGTATACATAAACGGACGCATATGTACACCCATAAGGGTTCATATATATTTATATATACAGTGCGTGTATACGGATGTATGCATACGTCGTAATAATCTTGCGTCTACAGATCGATCTCGTCTCTCTTCCATCTCTGTTCCCTCCTCTTGGTCCCTCTCACTCTTCGTTGTCTGCCTTGAACGTATTATCCTCATTGCCATGTTTTTCTCTTCGATGCCGAATAAGAGATGACCGAGTTTTTTGGACGCGCATCCTTCTCGAATGCGGTGGAATGTGTGCGTGGTTCATCGACCGCCTTACGGAGTGTGTGAGAGAGAGAGAGAGAGAGAGAGAGAGAGAGAGAAGAGAAAAAAAAACAGTATCGCCGCTGTTCCGTTTTTAGGCTTCCTTGGATACGGAACCCTCACAATTTCGTAATTACCTACCGGCCCCTCGCCCCTCCCCCTCCACTCTTTTAACCCTTTGGTAAAGAAATCTGAGATAATTCACGAAAATAGCACTCGGAGTGGTGACTTCTACGGATAGAATTATTTTGCGCTTGACGTAATGTCATCAGTATCGGAAAGAATAATAACATAACCGGAATATTTAATTTTTGGAAATTCGATGTGCTATATTTTCGGGATTGTTCGAACGTATTAAATATTGATAATTATCGGCGTTTGCAGAATATCGTTATCGGGTAAATATTTATAACATTAATAATAATAGTAATGTATTAGTAGATAAGAATATATTAGTAATGATAATTATTAATCAAAGAACAGCAATGGCAATAAGAATGATAAGACACATGAATGAGTTGATATTTAAATAACTCAGTGAATGAATAAATAGATAAATAATTTGTAGAATAATAATAATAATAATAAATGCTTAGTAAACAACTATAGAGTCAACGGTTTATAGAGAAATCAATGACAACAAATGATAATTATTATGTGACAATAACGATGATGATAAGAAGATTAAACACAAAGTGGGTTTATATTCAAATAAACGAATAAATAAATTATATTATCAATAATTGGTAGAAAAAAATTATAACAATAATAATAAATACTTATTTAACAACGATACTCATAATACTAATGAACAAGCAACTAGTTAGTTAATGGAGAAATCAATGAGAACAAATCATTGTTAAGATGGGATAATAACAATCAGAATAATTATAAATATTTCGTACATAAAGATAATAATAACAAGGAATGCATAAATACTGGCGAGACCAATGATAGTAAGTAATCGATAATATACTAATAGTCACGATTACTAACATATTAATTATAATAATCGTCATAAAAATGCTAACGAATAAATAAAATGTGAATGAACAAATCAAAAGTATCATGTTGATAATGATAATAGTAATACTTTTATGAATAGTTAACAAAGCGAATAATGACAATAAACAAATAAATATTTCAATTAGAAAATAAATAAACGCGTAGTAATATGATAATTATAATAATTATTATAATAATGAACATTTTGAATAGTGAACAAAGAGAATAACGAGAATGAATACCTACATATACAAAAAATGTCAACAAGCACATAAATTGATAGTATCATGACAATTACAATAATAATAACAATAACAATCACCATAATGATAATAAAAATAATGGCTAGTAAATAAAGAGAATAATGACAACAAATAAAAAATACATAATGACAATCAAGAAATAATGATAATAAATAAACAATGACAAATAAATAAACGAATAATGTGCAAATATATAGGACGCAATATCTCCGCGAAAAAGAGGAACAAGGATCTTTTCTTTGGTCAACGAGAGACGAAAATCTTTTGCGAGACGACTCTCGTTACAATATCTTCTTGCGCTCCGCGGGTCTTTAGCTCTCCCCGCTGCGTTATACGAAACAGAAACACGAGCGATAATAATTCCTTTTTTGTACTTTTTACTGAAGGTTTTTTTGTAACCCCGGCCACTCTCCCCCCACCGCCGCTCTCCCTTGACCCCCCCCCCCCCCCCAGGCGCTCCTTCGCGCGGCAACGGCCTAATCGCGTCGTTTCCGGGGGCACGCGCGACCCGGGACTCGGCTTCCGGCGCCGGATGCTCGCCCACGTAATTTTCGTTCTCCGAATACTAATAACGTGCCAACGAAACGAGCGCCCGTCATATTGCCAACGGCGAATAGCTCGTCTGCGGGATTCTCATCTTTCCTGTACTCACCGTGTATAAGACATCCGTATGGCGTTATGTACCCGGTCGTCTGCTGCATTCCTATATCTTATTCACCTTTTCGCGAATTCTCCGAGTAACGGAGAACGGCTGGAGTGCTCACGTGTGCACCGCGCAGTGCCCCCCCCCCTCTCTCTCTCTCTCTCTTTCTACTTCTAAGAAGGGAGTTTTATATGTATATCATTAATTAAACGATCAAACTTAATTAAATCATTCACGAGTCTGCATAAGCTTGGGCCCAAAGAACGGGTCGATTTTCAATATTTTTTTTTCGATGATCGCATTGGGATGACCAAGTCGAGATTTTATACAGCATTTATACATGGTCTTGCCAAGTTTCAGTTTTTTTTCTATTGATTAATATTGATTAACAATGAAGTTATTATTGTTTGTGTAGGTGCTTCTGGCAAACTTTCTTGTGACCGTATACTTTTTTTTTCTTTTAAATTCTGATAATTACGAATTCAATTATGGTATTTAGTTAGAAGTATAAACACGTCAAAGGATGCAAATATAGATAGAAATGAGCACGTCAAAACATTTTATCATGAAATTTACGTAGAAATAAGTACGTGAAGAATGTACTTATAAAATTAGGGTAGAAATTGTCAGGTCGAGGAATTTAATTATGAACCTTTGGTAAAAGTTTTCAGATAGAAGCATTTAATTGTGCAATTGCGGTAGAAGTAAGCAGGTGAAAAAATGTAAATATGATATTTAGGTGAAAGTCAGCAGGTAAACAACCCGAGTAGATATCTTGCTCCGGCTACAAGAACGACCTGATCGGGCTTCCTGATTTCTTTTTCCGGCCTTGATCAGGATTTTTTATCAAGCGCTGATCATTTTTGAAACGCAATCCCTGACTTCGGTCTGATCAGGGTAAAAAATCAAGGCCTGATCAGGGTAAAAAACTAAGGCCCGATCAGGGCGAAAAGCGAAGGCCTGACATGCAGTTCGAAGACAGAAGTTCGCAGTTGCTTCAAAAACTCCATTTCATCACATTCTTCATTGCACTGCCAAAAAAATATTGAATTTAAATAGGATCTATTCAAATCAAATAGGTTTTTTAATACGATCCTATTTGTTTCAAATATATTTTTCAGCATATTGAATAGAATGTTTCATACATCCAAAATAAATTGAAATACTAAATTTAGAGTTCTACCGCAATGATTTTGTATTATAATTCATCAATCCCTGGCCTACTGAAAGGATTTTTTCGAAGAAAATATTTCTGAATCAATATGGGATCGAACCTAGAATGTTATGAAACTCGAGTACAAATAAGTAGGTCAGATAAATTAATTATGATATGTAGGTAGCAATAAGCAGGTCGAAAAATGTAATTATAAAACTTCGATAGAAATAAGCTGGTTAAACAAGTTAATGAAACTTAACGAAATAAGTATGCAGGTGAAAAAATTCACTTATGAAATTTAGGTATGAATAAGCAGCTAAAAATGTATATATATACTGGTGGAATTAATTCTGGACACTTTTAATAGAAATTGACTTTTACTGATATTTACGGAGACAATGTATATTCTGCTTCACTTTAATGTTTTCATTTTAATCGATAACTTTTCTACTTAATATTTGCCTACATAAGGCTACTTCAAGAAGAGCATAAAATATAAGTGATTGTAATACCGACACTGGTGGATGGGTGGTTGGGGTTCGGCTCCGGCTGTACTTCGAGTTAAGCAGTTCTGTGCATCGCCAATACTATACTTTGAACGGCGATCGTTTAGCTGTGCACCGGCTGGCGCATCAACTAGTCAGCGGAAGGCCAATATTTCTGAGACCTTGTTCGTACATACTTGACTGAGAGTCTGTGCACCAGAGAATCAGAACAAATGGGGCCGTCCATACACTGAGAAAAAAAATCATTGATCCAATATCTTTGGTGTAATTGAATGAAATTTCATTGATTCAATTGTAAAATTGTGGGTGTAAATAATCGGATTTGTTAGTCCAAACAAAACGCTATTGACTTCTATGTCATGATAAAATTGAAAGTTTTTTTTCATTCAAAAGATATATTGTTGGCCGAGAACAATATATTATTGAAACTATCTAAAAAATTATCGCGAACAAATGATATAGTTTTGAATGCAATTTCTGCAATGAACGAAAAAAGCGTTTCAATTCATAACATGAATATTGTTGATCCGAGTAAACACGAAAAATTGAATATCGCTCGTTTGATTCAAATGAAATTTCTATTGAGTAAATATGTCATTTTATTGTTTTCACCATATCCGATATTGATTTTAAATACATTATTCGTTAAAATATCAATATTTTATTTTGATTGAAAAATATTAAACAAATGTCTGAATTGGTTAAAAAATTATGCGAAAGTAAAATTTGTTTCTTGCACATTTGGTTGAAAAAAGTCAACCAAATGATGGCCGAGCGCCACCGAAATGATAGGTGTGAGGAAACCCGTAGTTCTCGGAGTAACCGCTAGAGGCCGCACGCGCGGTCGTTTCTCGTAAGCGTAGCGCGAACCGAAAATCTACTTGAACGCTGGAGAAACTCTAAGGAGTATCGCTTCTTGGCCTATGGCTAAGATCAGAGTGTAGTATCTGTTCTAATCAGTTGAATATCTGATATTGTCTCCATGGATATTCCATTGGATATCTGATATTCTCTCCACTATTATCGTGGATGATCATTCTAATACTCACTTTTTATTTAAGATTTAAAACAAATTGAAAAACTTACGTCCCATGGCATCTTCGTCTCGATGTAGTAAAGAAATAATTAATTCTATTGATTATATTTTTGTACGAAACAAAAAATGTTTGTAGCAACCGCTTAATTATTTCATCCAATACATTTACGGATTGTATATAGAATGATTTCAATCGAATAAAATTTTATTTGAAGAATAATGTAGATATTCAGAGAACAGAAGAGCTTTTGCAAATAAAATAATGTGTTATTTAAATCAATCACATTTTTCAATATTTTATAGTATTGAAACAATTTCATATATCGGTGGCACTCCGCAGCAGCACATTTATTTGGATCAACCAATATATTTTTTTCGTTCAATTGGTTTTTTTTCTCAGTGTACCGGTACGGGTTTTCCGCAGTTTCCTCGTGCCCTTGCCAAATGCGGTATAGTCTAGCTTAAGACGGCCGTGAAAGCAACGGAACGTTAGGTTAGATTAGCTAAGTGCGGCTAGGAAGTGATAGAACGGGGTTCAATGGGGGAGGATAAAAAAAAATCGGAAAAGAAATCTGAAAAAATTCTCGCGAACTTACCGAAAACGGATTCAACTTTTTACTATTCTGAGGTTTTCCTTGAATCCTTGCCGATTTCGTGTTACACGTTATTTGCCAAATTGTCTCTCTAAAAAAAAATTAAAATATCGTTAGAAAAAAAAGTGCGAAGCTTTAAAAAAAAACATAATTAAAGGTTGAGCTTCCCCCTTTAAAATTCCGGTCAAAGAAATGCATTTTGCTGTCTATAAACGGGGTCCACCAGAAAGGGAACAAAAACGGCGAAAAATGGTCGTTTTCGAAAAAGGGTACCAGTCGTAAAAAAAGTAATTTATTTAACCGGATTGAAGGTGCATTCCTCCTCTTCAAAATGCCGTTTATTAAATTCATTTATGTCAACTATATCGGCGAAATGGAATAAAAAATCGTTCCGGAACTTTTTTAAATTTTTGTCCGAAAACTTTTCGCCGGTAGTGTATATATGAGAAAACTTATCTATACATATGTGTGTGTATGCGTTTTCTCACGTGCTTATTTATATCCACACACACACACACACACACACACACACACGCACGCACGCACGCACGCACGCACGCACGCACGCACGCACGCACGCACGCACGCACGCACGCACGCACGCACGCACGCACGCACGCACGCACGCACGCACGCACGCACGCACGCACGCACGCACGCACGCACGCACGCACGCACGCACGCACGCACGCACGCACGCACGCACGCACGCACGCACGCACGCACGCACGCACGCACGCACGCACGCACGCACGCACGCACGCACGCACGCACGCACGCACGCACGCACGCACGCACGCACGCACGCACGCACGCACGCACGCACGCACGCACGCACGCACGCACGCACGCACGCACGCACGCACGCACGCACGCACGCACGCACGCACGCACGCACGCACGCACGCACGCACGCACGCACGCACGCACGCACGCACGCACGCACGCACGCACGCACGCACGCACGCACGCACGCACGCACGCACGCACGCACGCACGCACGCACGCACGCACGCACGCACGCACGCACGCACGCACGCACGCACGCACGCACGCACGCACGCACGCACGCACGCACGCACGCACGCACGCACGCACGCACGCACGCACGCACGCACGCACGCACGCACGCACGCACGCACGCACGCACGCACGCACGCACGCACGCACGCACGCACGCACGCACGCACGCACGCACGCACGCACGCACGCACGCACGCACGCACGCACGCACGCACGCACGCACGCACGCACGCACGCACGCACGCACGCACGCACGCACGCACGCACGCACGCACGCACGCACGCACGCACGCACGCACGCACGCACGCACGCACGCACGCACGCACGCACGCACGCACGCACGCACGCACGCACGCACGCACGCACGCACGCACGCACGCACGCACGCACGCACGCACGCACGCACGCACGCACGCACGCACGCACGCACGCACGCACGCACGCACGCACGCACGCACGCACGCACGCACGCACGCACGCACGCACGCACGCACGCACGCACGCACGCACGCACGCACGCACGCACGCACGCACGCACGCACGCACGCACGCACGCACGCACGCACGCACGCACGCACGCACGCACGCACGCACGCACGCACGCACGCACGCACGCACGCACGCACGCACGCACGCACGCACGCACGCACGCACGCACGCACGCACGCACGCACGCACGCACGCACGCACGCACGCACGCACGCACGCACGCACGCACGCACGCACGCACGCACGCACGCACGCACGCACGCACGCACGCACGCACGCACGCACGCACGCACGCACGCACGCACGCACGCACGCACGCACGCACGCACGCACGCACGCACGCACGCACGCACGCACGCACGCACGCACGCACGCACGCACGCACGCACGCACGCACGCACGCACGCACGCACGCACGCACGCACGCACGCACGCACGCACGCACGCACGCACGCACGCACGCACGCACGCACGCACGCACGCACGCACGCACGCACGCACGCACGCACGCACGCACGCACGCACGCACGCACGCACGCACGCACGCACGCACGCACGCACGCACGCACGCACGCACTCACGCACGCACGCACGCACGCACGCACGCACGCACGCACGCACGCACGCACGCACGCACGCACGCACGCACGCACGCACGCACACACACACACACACACACACACACACACACACACACACACACACACACACACACACACACACACACACACACACACACACACACACACACACACACACACACACACACACACACACACACACACACACACACACACACACACACACACACACACACACACACACACACACACACACACACACACACACACACACACACACACACACACACACACACACACACACACACACACACACACACACACACACACACACACACACACACACACACACACACACACACACACACACACACACACACACACACACACACACACACACACACACACACACACACACACACACACACACACACACACACACACACACACACACACACACACACACACACACACACACACACACACACACACACACACACACACACACACACACACACACACACACACACACACACACACACACACACACACACACACACACACACACACACACACACACACACACACACACACACACACACACACACACACACACACACACACACACACACACACACACACACACACACACACACACACACACACACACACACACACACACACACACACACACACACACACACACACACACACACACACACACACACACACACACACACACACACACACACACACACACACACACACACACACACACACACACACACACACACACACACACACACACACACACACACACACACACACACACACACACACACACACACACACACACACACACACACACACACACACACACACACACACACACACACACACACACACACACACACACACACACACACACACATGGGGCATTCCACCCCAAATCGGACACCATTTTGCATCTCCGATTTTCTCCATAATTTTTTGTCTTTTAGTAACTATTGAGAAAGGCCTCCAAGCCAATTTTCTGCTTTTTTTGTCCAGCCACTTCCGAGATATGAATTTTAACAAAACGGTACTTTTTTTTTAATGCTCATAATTTTGCGAGAAACGGTCCGATTGGGATGTTTTTTTTTATTTTCGTTTTTAGACGCACTTTTAGAGAATAAAATGGTACAAAATCATGAAAACCGTATTTCCATAAGATTTTCAAGTTCTAAATATTAAATGTTGATTTTCGAAAAACACGTAGCGATCGATTTTCTTCAAATTTTTCATAAAAATACTGTCACTCATTATGCAAATTTCAAGCCCGGCACGTTAATGGGATAACGTTGGGATCCATGTTTTTTCGAATTTTAAAATTTTCCTGTTTCACTTATATATGTTAAAAAATATCTGAAATCAAAATACTTTACATCAAAGCTACTCTCGAGGATTATCTGACACGTAATGATTATTAATTAGTTTACAGATTGATTACAAGCAAAAGTCCAATGCTTTTCTACACGATGTGCAGAGAAAATCGGCCTTACTCAAATTATACAAATTTTGTTGAGCAACAGAAGCTCGTCGAAGACTTTTCTTAACTCTATGATTTTCTATTTGCAAAGGATTACAGCACAAATTATATGTCCCAAAATTTGACATGGCACAAAAGTTCACAATAAGTTGTGCTTCAAAAAATATACCGTGATATTACACAAATGTTTCTTTAAAGCAAATTAGTAGAGGTTATTCCCAGGACACACTGTCAACACGTGATTGAAAACAACCCTGAATTCTTGTTCTAAAATGGAGCCGCAGACAAGACAGATACTCAGCCACTAGGCTATGTTAACGACGTTTTTATTGCCGACCGTAGTTAAAAGTTAAAAGTCATTTAAAAAAGCGCCAACTTTTGAACACATATATTAACTAAATTCTTTTAAAATAAGTTTTGTTCTTTAGATAGTAATGATCTTCAGGTACCTCTACTCTCCATACACATGAGATATTGGCTCAGTATAAAATTGAATAAGAATTAATACAAAAAACTTATGTTGTTGTATATTTAATTAAAATGAAAGGGTCATTGTTCATTAAATTATTAAGACATATCTATTCAACTTCATAGATGACAATAACCATTGCCCATAGGTCTGAAAAAATGATTATTATGTACTTTTAGTACGAATTACTAGAAAATAAAAATTTTCAAATTCGAAAAAACATGGATCCTAACGTTATCCCGTTACCATGCCGGGCTTGAAAGTTGCATAATGAGTGACCGTATTTTTAGGAAAAAATTTGAAAAAAAATCGATCGCTACGTGTTTTTCAAAAATCAACATTTAATATTCAGAACTCGAAAATCTTATGGAAATACGGTTTTGATGATTTTGTGCCATTTTTCTTCTGAAAGTGCGTCTCAAAACGAAAATTATAAAAAAACACCCCAATCGGATCATTTTTCGCAAAGTTATGGGCATTAAAAAAAAGTACCGCTTTTGTTTTCAAATTCATATCTCGAAAGTGGCTGGACGAAAAAGCTTAAAATTAGCATAGAGGCCTTTCTCAATAGATACTAAACGACAAAAATTATGGAGAAAATCGGAGATGCAAAAGCTAAATGGTGTCCGATTTGGCGTGGAATGTCCCATATATAGCAACACGTGTGTAAATGACTGTTTCAAATCCGACTCCCGCAACCTTGATACTGCAATATATGGGTATAGGATACCCAATACATCCTAAGTATCCACTCTTGAAGTTCTTACATCGATTCGTCCCGTTCGAGTCGAGAGAGAGAGAGTGAGAGAAAGAGGGGGAGGGACAAAGCGCTTTCGCGGTGTCCGAGCTACCGCTCGCAATCCTACAGAGATATACGTGGAACTCAAGTATTGGTGCAATTTCCCCGTATCCATTTGCGCGTTAATAACACAAGATTGGTTTTGTATGTCGTCGATTATACGGTATCGACGGAACAACGGGCGCCGCGATCGGCCAAGGCTCGTGCCTTTCAGCGCGTTGTTAATCGAGGCGAAAATAAGGAAAAAAAAGCGAGTCGTCGCAGCTGCCGAGTATCTACGACTAGCTCAGTCGGTACGTAGGAAAGAGAAGAATGAATACGCGTGTGGGTGTCGCATTTCTCGTGTACGCGAAATCGCAATGAGGAGTGACGCAAAACACGCGCGCCTCCCATACGGGAATAATGGCGGATCGGAGGGACGCGAGCGGTCGTTGGACGCGAGCGAACGGAAACGAGAAACAATGCCCGCGCGACGGCGGCCCCAGACAAGAAGAGGAACGACGAGGCGCGAACGGAATGTCGCGCGAGGAGACCCGCGACGCTTCGTGAATTGTGCGCGGTATGGACGAGGGCAGAAGAGCGTGGGGAATTCTCGATAGGCCGAGGATTTTTTTTATGTATTAAAATTTTTAATTTCTTTGTTCTCAAAAGGTTAGTCCGCTGCGTTTCCGTCGAGAGCTTGCGAAATTACGCCGATGTTTGCTATGAGTTGGAGGGATGTTGGTGGTTGATCGCGCGCCGCTGTCGTTGCGTCCGATCTACCGGTGTGTCGCGTCCACCGAAGAGGAGCAGGAAAGCGCCGCGCAGCGGGCGAATTAGAAAGGAGCGAAGATCTCTTGTAAAATAACGTTTTTCGTGTGTAACTTTGTACTTTGTATGCTTGCGATAAACATGGAAACGCATGGTTGGATCTTAACGGACTTTTAACTGAAATAATACTTGGAATCTGCGGATTGCTTTGGACTACTTGTCATCCGGATGAGTCGGGAGGAGGCGGAAGAGCGAGCAAAAATGCAAAATCAAGTTGGAGCGAGGTTTTCTCAGCGTCTCGCCGTTTATCCGTGGAACGCCGGAGTCGTGACGAGAGTGGGGGAGCGTACGAAGAGCCGCACAAAGAGGAGACGCCGAGAAGCCTATAGTTATAACAGCGATACGCGTAGTACGAGGAGACGAGACTACGCGAGGCGCCTTCCTCTTGCACTATTCGGGAAAAAACCCGACTCCCTTAAGTATCCCGGCTAAAGTCGAACCCGACTGAAACCAGCACCGGTCATCCCGGTTTTTTACATTTCTTTCTCCCTTAATTGGTTGTTCAACAGTCGTCTCTCCCAGACACGAGCGTACATGTATCAATTGGGCAGAGTTTAGCGCGCGACGACACGGATGCGCAGACGTATATAGGAGCGTCGCGGCCGGTGATTAAGGTAGTTGGAAAGCGAGTCGGAGGTCAGGAGCGAGGTCCGCGAGCAATAACGAGGGAAAGCACTCGATCGTTGATCCGTCCCGAGTGCAAAACTAAGTTACGTATGTTGTTCCATCCCTCTCTCTCTCTCTCTCTCTCTCTCTCTCTCTCTCTCTCTCTCTCTCTCGCTTTCTCGCGCTCTCTTCGTTGCCAAAGCCTTAATCGAGGCTGACGTATCAAGTGGCTCGAATTGAGTCGAATTAACGACGAGTACTCTCGCAGTTAAATATTTTCAGCGCCCAACGACGCCCCCGCGCACATGCGCCCTTTCAGCAGTTTCTCAAGCTGTGGGACAATTTGCCGATTGCAATGGCATCCGGAAGTGACGTTTTCTTCGTCATGCCGTCACAGCTTCTACAGCTTTAGACATATATGCGTGAAATTTTGCGAGAAGGTCCTTCAGATGGGAATCTCAATTAGTAGGGAGCGATATCTTGGAAAATCTTTCTCAGGGCTTGAAATGGGGGCTATTTTTTTTGTTCACGTACCCCATCGAGTGGGTCCTCATTGGATAGGTCTTCTAAAATGAAATCGAGCGTCCATTTACCATTTTTCGACTTCTAAGTCCCGTTTGCGTAATATCAAGCTTCAGAGTGACGAGCGATGAGAGCCCCCCCCCCCCGCCCTCGCGTCCAATTTTTCAAGCGTGTTTTTGAAAAATCTGAAAAAAATCTTGGTACTAAAATTTGAATTGGTACTAGAATGGCGAAATTGAGGAGATACGGAGAATCAAATTATCGCTAAGTTGACTCGATGGAAAGTCCATAAGAGGACTGCACAAATAACTTTGTCGCGTGTTGTTCGAAGCCTCGTTAATAAAATATCAAACATCGAATGAAGAGGCGCACCGTCTGCACCCCGCCACTGCCATTAGAGTATTACGATGGCTGATTATTGAATGAAATCAAAATTAGTTTGAAACAAATGATTGTGGTACAACGGACACGATAATGATAACCACATATCAGCTAAATATTGATTGAAAATGATTTTGCGAAGTTTTATTGAAAAGTTTCTTCTATGATATTTCGTAGCTGTTGAAAAATGATTTTTTCAATGATTTTTCGAAGCTTCCTAAAAACGCTTTTTCAATGATTCTCCTAAGCTCTATGGCAAAAACTTTTTAACTTTTTTTCCAAAGACTTTCTCAGGCGTCCTTAAAATATTTTTTACTGATTTTTCGAAGCCTTGAAAAAATATACTTTCAATGATTTTTCGAAGCTGCATCGATAAGTTTCTTTTATGATTTTTCGAAGCGTTTGAAACATGATTTTTTAATAATATTGCAAAGCGTTTTTGAAATATTTTTTATAACGCTTTTTCGAAAATTCCTGAACACGATTTTTTAATGATTCTCCTAAGCTTTATTGCAAAGATTTTTTTTTATCATTTATTCGAAACTTTTGAAAAATGACTTTTCACTGACCTTCCGAAGCTTTTCAAGAATAATTTTCTCAATAACCTTTCGACGCTTCTCAAAATCGATTTTTGAATGATTTTCTGAACGGCCAAAGAATGTTTTTGTAACGGCTTCTCGAGTATTTAAAAAAAAAAATTTTAACAGAATTTTTACAACAAATTCATTTATTATAACGGATTATCTAATTACAATAGATTTGTAGTTCAAATATTATCATTTCTTTAAATTCCATACAATGTCCTCAAAATGTTCTCATAATTTTAATCGACACCGATATCTCAATCCGCCATCAAATTGCTTTTTTATTGTCGAACTTGAACTCGAAATGAACATTGATGCTCCGAATGATTGCACAAAAAAACTACCACACGTGGGTACAATACGGCTATTTTGTTTCTTTTGCAGCAAAATTATCTCATGAAATTCGGCTATCTGCCTCAGAGTGATCGAGAAACCGGCAATCTCCGGACAGACGATCAGCTGCGCTCCGCCATAAAGAATTTACAGGTGAGCAGTTTTCTCAACAACAACAAAAACGCGATTTTTCGACACTCTCGAATCGTTCGAGAATACGCGGCGAGACTTGGTCCTATAACGGTCGTTGGAATTTTAGAGTTACGGTGGGATACCGGTTACCGGTGAGATCGACGAAACGACGAGAAAGTTGATGTTTTCGCGGAGATGCGGCCTCGCCGATCATCCCGATCCGAGATTCGCCAGGACACGGCACCGAAGATACACGATACACGGACAAAAATGGCCCTACAGAAATCTCACGTGGAGGTGAGCAGTCTTGCGATTGTTAATTCGGGGTCTCGATCTTAATTTCATTACGTGCGCGCCGTATCGGTGTCATTTAGCTTATTATGACACGGCAGTTCTTTCACAACCGTAAGGCATCATGGTGTAATGAGTTGCAGAATGATTTGTAGGTTTCATCTTATTTTTGCAGGATTTTTCGTTAATTTTCAAAATTGCTTGGGTTTGTTTGGGTCATCGTCGGATTGTTGTTGAATGTTTTCGAATTGTTCAAATTTTTCGAAATTTATTTTGTATGTTTTTCGATGATATTGTGGAGCTTTTTGCAAATGGTTTTTTTAAGAGTATTTTTCGAAGTTTTGTAAAACTGATTTTCCAATTATTTTGCGACACTTTTTTGAAATTATTTTTAAGGCCTTTTTGATGCTTTTTAGAAGGTTTATAAATTGATGTTGTCGAAGCTTTTAAAAAATAATTCTTCGAAGCTCGCTTGAAGATATTTAAAAATAATTTTCCGAAACCTTTTAAAAATGACTTTTCAAGGCTTTCTAAAAACGGTTTTGTCATTGATTTTTGGAAAGAAAATTAAAACTTTTCTGAAAATAATTTCCAATGATTCCAGAGGCCTTAAAAATGATTTTTAATTTTTTTAAAGTTCTTTACACACGACTTTTCTAATCTTCTACAAATGATTTTTTCAATGATTTTCCAAAGCGTCCTTAAACATTTTTTAAATGACTTTCCAAGGCGTTCTTGGAATGATTTTTTGAAGCACCTTAAAAATGATTTTCCTAAGCTTCATTGCAAAGATTTTCCAATGATTCTTCGCAATTTGTCAGATACGATTTTTCCAATGACTTTCCAGTGTTCCGATAAACGATTTCTTAATGATTTTCCAAAGCCTCATTGACAAGATTTTCTAATGATTTTTCGTACTTTTAAAAATTTATTTTTTAACGATATCGCGACGCTTTTGTTAAAAATGAATTGGTAACAGATTTCTTACATCAAATTCATTTATCATAACATATCATCTAATAACAATAGATTTGTAACTGAAATGCTATCATTTTTTCAAATTCTCTACAATTGCCTCAAAATCTATCACTCAATCAGGACAAGTAATCTTAATCCGCCATCAAATTACTTTTTGCATTTTCCAAGAACTTGATCTCGAAATAAAATTCAACATTGTCCGAAAAGTATCGAATCGTAGCACGACGAATCTACCGATCGATCGTGCTGATATCATCGTCCACCCTCGTATTCCTTCCATCGGGGCGATCGCTTTGCGTTGTTGAAAAAAATGACATAGGAACGCGCGGAGGCGTTTGGGGGGGTGGAACCGGAGCGCCCGAGGTCGCGCGAGTGCATGCCAAACCGAGCTCGGGAATACTTGGTACAATGCCAATGGCCAGGATATCTTTTCGAGTCGTCGACGGATGAGACAGAACGGCGGGACGAGTCGCGAGACCGGACGGACTCGCGCGGCCAACGATCCCGATATAGTATAGCCATGGAACAAAAATGAATTAATCGAATTCTCATTGTTCGGCCGTGGCGCGATCCAAACCGCGAACAAAGAAAAATCAGCCCCCCCCCTCCCGCCCCGACGTCTGGCAATTTTCCGTCCGTAAATATAATTTCCCGAACTACTTGGAATATATTTGCATAGGAATTTCGCGAAATAAACATTTTTTCGACTTTTAATACTCTTTGGGGGAATACATTTTATTTTAGACACCGCTCGGCTGCGGCGACGATTTTTTTGCGAAAAAAATGTAAGACGGAACGCGCGGTCTGTCGTTTCCCGCTCGTATTTTTGGAAACTCGACGCAGTCGCGGACGCGCGAGCTTGCAGCTGCGAATCGCGTACGGGAGCCGTCGGTACGGTAGATACCGGTCGATAAGAGAGAGAACGTACACGCAACAATGGCTAACATACTCAGTTATATTTCCGTAGCACTTACCTACCGCTGGTTCGTAAGCGATAGTTTTGTACCGACCGATGTTAATGGAGATGCTATGCAACCTTTTACGGATTCTCGGCTTCTATTTTTTGATGTGCGCGTATCGCCGATCGTTGATACGTCCAGGCCTTTCAGTTATTCACTTAATGCTATTGGAATATGTGCGTATACGTATAGTGAAGATACGCTGAATTTGCGACTTTCATCCGGATTTGTTTACCCGGTTAAGTTTCGACTCCGACCAAATAAGATGAGAGGTAAGCGCCTTGCGAGTCTCGTCCCCTCGTACTACACGTATCGCTGGTATAGATATAGGCTTCTCTTCGTACGCTTCCTCACTCTGAGCCCGGCGGCGGCGTTCCACGGATAGACGGCGAAACGCTGAGAAATCCTCGCTCAAACTTGGTTTGCATTTTTCCTCCCTGTTACGTCGCCCTCGACTCATCCGGATGACAAGCAGTCCAAAGCAATCCGCAGATTCCAAGGAATATTTCAGTTCAAAGCTCGTTAACATCGATCTATCCGTTTGCACGTTTATCGCAAGCATACAAAGCACGAAGCTGCACACGGAAATCACTATTTTGCAAGAGATCTTGGCTCCTTTCTCATTCGCCCGCTGCGCGGCGCTTTCGTGCCTTTCTTCGGTGGAAGCGATACACCGGTAGATCGGATGCAACGACAGAAGCGTACGACCAACGACCAACATTCCTCCAACTGAAAACAAACATCTTCGTAAGTTTGCAAGCTCTCAAAAGCGCAACTCGCTTTTTCATATTTTCCAAAATATAACTCGTTAATCTTTAATCTTACACTACCGAAAAACATTCCATAACGCATGAAAAAAAAGCAGAATACAATCACTACTTTCGGCTGGGTATTCTTCGCAGCATGAAATTCACCTTTGCCTCGTTCCACCAAGTTCACGGGCGAGTTTCGCCCCTCAAATACATCGACGGCGGTCATTAGACCCGACGCGTGTTAAACGAATCGAAAATCCGAGCGTTTTTTTAACCCCGAACTCGTTCTCTACCGTTTCCACGATTATACCCGGTCCTCGCATCAGCTCGTACGTTTCGGGACTGCGCCCCCGCCACCCCCGCGTTTTACGCTCGTCACGCGAGGCTCTTATCGCCAATAATTCTGTGCACTCCCGACGCAATTAAGGATGTTTTTTTTTCCAGGCGGCGCCCGTGTGCAATTTCGCGGAGAAAAATCACCCGAACGCCCGAAAGGGCATGCGGAGTGCAATTCGAGTGAGCGACGCGTCGCGCGAGGGGCGGGTGGGGGGGAGGCGCCGGAAAGGAAAAACAAAGAGAAAATGCGACGAAGGCGCACGACTCCATCGGTAAACATTGCGAAATTTGGGAGTCTCGTTTGTGAGTCCCTCGACCGAGCGCGGAATCCCTCGTTAGAACTCTCCCTGTGTACGTCGCACACACTTTTCAGATCAGAGTTTCCGCATTTCTTTTGTTTTTTGTGTTCGTCACAGCTTACTTGAGCCGTAAAACTCGTTGTCGAGGTGGCGTTCTCTCTACTTTTGCAACCCTCTTAATCGTGACGAAGAAAAACATTTTTTAATTGCAATAAATATCTTACGATTATTTAGTACACGTCGCACAAAAATTAAGGGAGCAAGAAAAAAATCCAAATTTTTGGGGGATTTTCAACAGGCTGTAACTCATACAAAAATGGTCGTACAGCAAAAAAAAAGCAAATTGTAGCTCTAAGTGTCTAGTTTTCGGATCTGAGTTTGAAAAATTTTTTTTGAAAATATTTTTCGAGTAATCATAAGAAAACCACCGAAGAAAAAATGTTCGAAATTTTTTTGGTTTTTTTTTTAATCTACGGACGTGGAAAAATTTTTTTGGACTTAACCTCTATATGGACCGGATAGCTTGTTTATTCAGCTTTAATTTAGTTTTTTAAAAATCTCGATACGAGCATTTCTCGCTGAGATATCGGTGTTTGAATGGAAAAAGATCATTTTGTCTTTGATTACCAATATCTCAGCAACCAATGATCGCACAGAAATTTTGAGGTTGGTTTCAAAAACTTGAATAAATTCTCTACAAGGATTGGCAATTTAATTTTGAAAAAAAAATTTTTTTTTCAATCATTACATGAATTTGAAAAAGCGACCAAAAAAGGGCTTTTGTGGTTTTTTGGAAAATCAAGCGCCTAATCAAAAATATTGCGGAAACCACTAATGTTGTGTGCCTTTTACTGTTCAATATACCCACAAAAACCCTACGAAGTTTCAATTTCATCCAGCCAACCGTTTTTTTTTCCCACTTGATCGAATTTTTGAAAAAATTAAAGGAGCAAGAATTTCGTTCTGAAAATGCCATAATTTTTATCAAAAATGAAAAAAAAAAAAAAATTTAATTTTTCTCTTAATTCTGTATTAGTGACTTGGAAAATTTAAGAAAAAAAAAAAAAGAAAATTTTTGAAAAAAAAAATTCCAAAATTTTTGAATTTTTTTTTTTTCTAATTTTTTTTTCAATTGGCTAAAAACTTCAGAAAATTAAAAAAAAATTAATTACCGCCGGCATTAGCGTTACCCAAAGCGTACCACGTGGAGGTTGCACGGCGGATTTACGCTTCTTTTGTGCTTGCGCACGTGTATGTGTGTGGTTTTATCAGAGATTGAGACCCTGTGGTTCGTCACTTCCACAGTATTTTGTGACTCCAAACTCACTCTCCGAAGATTGTGTGTGTGTGTGTGTGTGTGTGTGTGTGTGTGTGTGTGGGGGGGGGTCTCAATCTCTGATAAAACCACCACATACACGTGCGCAAGCACGAAAGAAGCGTAAATCCGCCGTGCAACCTCCACGTGGTACGCTTTGGGTAACGCTAATGCCGGCGGTAATTAATTTTTTTTTAATTTTCTGAAGTTTTTAGCCAATTGAAAAAAAAATTTAAAAGAAAATTTAAAAAATTTAAAAATTTTGGAATTTTTTTTTCAAAAATTTTCGATTTTTTTTTTCTTAAATTTTCCAAGTCACTAATACAGAATTGAGAGAAAAATGAAAAAAAAATTTTTTTTTTTTTCATTTTTGATAAAAATTATGACATTTTCAGAGCAAAATTCTTGCTCCTTTAATTTTTTCAAAAATTCGATCAAGTGGGGAAAAAAAACGGTTGGCTGGATTAAATTGAAACTTCGTAGGGTTTTTGTGGGTATATTGAACAGTAAAAGGCACACTTAACATTAGTGGTTTCCGCAATATTTTTGATTGGGCGCTTGATTTTCCAAAAAACCACAAAAAGCCCTTTTTTGGTCGCTTTTTCAAATTCATGTAATGATTGAAAAAATTTTTTTTTTTCAAAATTCAATTTCCAATCCTTGTAGAGAATTTATTCAAGTTTTTGAAACCAACCTCAAAGTTTCTGTGCGATCATTGGTTGCTGAGATATTGGTAATCAAAGACAAAATGATCTTTTTCCATTCAAACACCGATATCTCAGCGAGAAATGCTCGTATCGAGATTTTTAAAAAACCAAATTAAAGCTGAATAAACAAGCTATCCGGTCCATATAGACGTTAAGTCCAAAAAAATTTTTCCACGTCCGTAGATTAAAAAAAAAACCAAAAAAATTTCGAACATTTTTTTTTCGGTGGTTTTCTTATGATTACTCGAAAAATATTTTCAAAAAAAAATTTTCAAACTCACATCCGAAAACTAGACACTTAGAGCTACAATTTGTATGAGTTACAGCCTGTTGAAAATCCCCCAAAAATTTGGATTTTTTTCTTGCTCCCTTAATTTTTGTGCGAAGTGTATTTTACGTTATGCAAAGAAAATTTATTACATATTATATATACAATAATACTATTATTACGGATTTATCATTACATTATTACTTGTTGATTACATATAATTGATGTTATATGTAATTTAAAGACTTGAATTTTTCTGTTATTTGTCAAATTAAAAAGAAAAGGATCGAGTTCCGATTGGATATTGCGGGTACGTGGGCGCGACCAACAAGCGTGCACGCGTCGATGTGTGGGGTTGTCGAATTATGGAGAAAATTGAATATTGTGATCGAGTGATTGAGAGGCAACCGCGAGGAGTGTACGATGGAGTCAAATCTCTCGGGAGGCTCTCGCAATTGCATTCGTTGACGAATGAGAGGGAGACAGAGAGGGGGGAGGGGAGAGAGAAATAGAGAGAAAAAAATGATGGGTCCTCGCTACACCGCGCGTAAATTTTCTCTTTCATGTACCCATGAGCGTTTTATTCTCGTTAATTTGTCAGTTCTCGAAGAGGATTCTCAGGTCCATGACGATCCTCGTAAACGCTCACCGTTATCTATTTGGGAAGGCACGAAAAGATTATCTTTCGTAAATAAGATCTCTCTCTCTCTCTCTCTGTCTCTCTCTCTTTCGCTCTGGCCCGGGCACTGGCGCGTTTCACAGCTGACACGTACCACATGTCGAGAGGGGGCGTGTTGCGCTGAAATTTAAACGAGCAAGATACGAGAGCAGGGCCCCCTCATGGAACGTGAACCGATGTATGAGACAGACCCCCCGAGAAACATGATATTTTTTCAATACACAAGCCAATGTTTTCTATATACAGGGTAATTCACAACTATTTGGATTCCCTTTGGTCCGCGGCAGAGCTTTCGCTTTCGATTTCGATTTCGATCGCGATTCCATATTTCACAATCAAATCCGCAACTGTTTATTTCCGCAGTAGGATATATTTGTGCCTTGTGGTACACGCCATATTTTTATTCACAACAGTTTTTAAAAAAGTACGTTTTCATTATTCGCTGGATTTTTTTCTCCCGTAAATCCAATCGCGTTCTCTTCACGAGTACTTTTCCAGCGATGCGAAATCCGGATTATTACGGTGCGACGATTTTGCTTGTAATATTAAACAGATGAAATATTCAGGTCGAGGATTTGTAGTCTCTCTCGGCTTGACATTTCGACCCTCGATTGAATCTGGTAGTTATAATAATAACAATTATTATTGTATATATGTGCTTATATATATACATATATATGTATGTGTGTGTGTGTTTGTTTGGATTTATATACACTACTCCAAAAAATTAAAGGAACAAAACAGTTTTTTATGTTTTTGAAGCGCTGTATCTACGTGAAAAATGGTCGTATTGAGATGGATAAAAAGCATTTTGAAGCTTCATGTTTCTAGTTTCTAGATCTTTCAGCAAAAAAATGTTAGAGTACGGTTGTCGCACAATCATAAGAAAGAACGGGGAAAAATATTTTTACAATTTTTTTTTTCATGGGTGCACGGGTTCGGGAATTTTTTTTTCTTTGGTTCAATCAATGTTTAGGTCAGTTATCTTGTTTATTCAGTTTCGATTTGTTTTTTTTGTCTCTACGTCAATATTTTGCTGAGATATCCGACTTTGAATGAAAAAAGGCCTTTTGTCTTCGATCATCGATATCTCAGCAACCTATGATCGTACAGGGAATTACAGGGCAGCTTTGAAAACTTGAAGAAATTTTTTCTACAAGACCCTTTCGTTGATTTTTTTTATGGTTTTTAAGTAAATCTACCACTACTTTACTAATATCGATGAAGAGACTAATGTTGCCAGGTTTTTTCAGCTTAAGACGGAATGACACCTCATCGCGGTCGGTATGGTAGATCAATTATAGATACCCAAAAATCTCTGAAACGGCTCTTCAGATCCCGTCGAAACTTTGCCAAACGACGTCAAATAGATAGACGAACAGCTGTCTGCCCCTCAAATTTTCTGAATTTGAGAAAAAAAATGTAGATTGGCTTATGATAAGTCAATCTACTTTTTTTCCCTCAAATTCACAAAATTTGAGGGGCAGACAGCTGTTCGTCTATCTATTTGACGTCGTTTGGCAAAGTTTCGACGGGATCTGAAGAGCCGTTTCAGAGATTTTTGGGTATCTATAATTGTTCTACTATACCGACCGCGATGAGGTGTCATTCCGTCTTAACGTACCCCCAATAGCTCTGTACATTTTCAAATTGATCCGTCGAACCGTTTTTTTCGGACCGATTGATCAAAGTTTTACAAAACAATTAAAGAAACAAGTGTATTGTTCCTAAATATCGTGTAATCATCCTCAAAATGAAAAGACCAATTTTCTTAGACTTTTTCACAACTTTGCACCAGAGATGTCCAAAATTTGTATCGACCGATACTCGCTACTCGATACAAATGTAGAGAGTAGCGAAAAAAAATTCGCTACTCGCTACATTTGTATTGAGTAGCGAATTTTTTGTTGCTACTCGCTACATTTGTATCGAGTAGCGAAATTTCTTTGGCTACCAAAACCAAAATGACTCCATGGTAGTAGTAGCAATGAGTGGAATCAGGGAAGGTATAATTGCAGGAATAAAAATAACTCGTAGGCATTGATAATTAAATGAATAATAATTAATATTAGCGAAGTACGGGCAGGGAGTTATGGGAAAGAATTCAGTTGGGAAGGGTAATACGTAAAAACCCGGAAGGGTATTCTTTGCAACTTAGGAAATTGGAAAAAAAGCAAAATTTTATACCTATTACATACATAATAGCAAACGAAAAATCTTATATACTATTTAATATAATATTAGAAAATGAATGAAAATAAATATTGCATTTTTCGATAAGTTATACATTTAATAACATATTAATATTTGATATTCTATTTGCATATATTATATTAATTCTCTCTTCACTTTCCGTGGTTCCACTTATTCCTATTCTTATTCACTATGTCTTTTTGCTAGTGATCTCCTCACTAGCTCGCACATTTCTTCAACTATTTCCTCCCCTTTTAGAGCCCTGATCCTTTCCGTTGCTATCACGCCCATCGTTGAAATTTCTTCATCGCTTCGTCCTCAAATTATGACTTTGCCTCCTTACATTCCCATATGTGCGCCTCTTCCCTACTGCATTCGCTGCATCTCGGATTCCTGAAACCTAGTCTCCTTCTCCTTCGCCACACTTTCACACCTCATCCTTGCCCATATTTCTCGGTTTTCTCGCCGCATAGTTCCTTTCCCTCAGTACTCATATATCCCCACTTCTTTCTTCGTGTCTGTATGAGTAATAATGTAAAAATCAATTAATAATAATACTATCATTTTTTTTTTATAGTTTGAAATATTTGGAAATCTTCCTACAAAACAGATTTGGCATCGTTGTTGTACTTTTTTTTCTGTATTTAGAATATGAAAATCATTCCTCTGGAGTGTAACTATCCAGACTTCATATACACTATAGCAAGCTGACGAGGTACTGAAGTTTCACAAACATCAGGAAAAAACATTCCTTGAAACCATTGGACATTTATTTTATTCCACCCTGGAAAATTAAATTAAAAAAAAACGAGCACAGGAATCTCACAATAATTAACGAAATTTTGTAACCGTTTTCTCAATCATTCCTCTGGAGAGCTGTAAATCAGTTCATATATTGTGGGACGGGTGGTGCTAGCTGATCATGCTTGCCAAAGCAGTGCCTTCTACATATACTTTTCCGAAGAGACTCATTGTGTCGTATAATTTTTGTAGCTTACACTTTTTTTTCTACCCACCTTGCGTGTTACGAGGTGGTGTCACAGGCGAGAGCATCATTCCTCTGGTCATTCTTAACTGTCATCATTATCATTTTTCAATAATATGACCTGTTCAAGTGGAACTTTTAGACACCTATTCACCGCCAGATTTTGAGGTTAGAAAAACGTAGCATGCCGCGCTGTGCATAAAATCCCGTTTGAATCGTCATTCCTCTGGCATCGTTTCTCTGGGTTCCTCCCAACATGTGAGATCCAGGAGCATGACCCAGGTAGAAATTGTGTTTGGAATCCTATAGGATTCCCTTACTTCTCCCTACTCCCTGATAGGGATCCAACGGGACACCCCATTGGATCCCTATCAGGAAACGTCACGCTCGTACATTGGATTCCAAGAGGGACTCCCCATCGGGATCCAAAAGGGATTCCCATCGGGATCCAGTAGGGATTCCTATCGGGATTCCATAGGGATTCCATAACGATTCCCTATTAGGATCCAATAGGGATTTCCCATCGGAATCCAATGTAAGAATCTTAAAGCTTCCCCACAGTATTGAACGGAATCCGATACGATGCTTGATCGATCATATCGCATTCTGTAAGCCCAAAATGCTACAAAAAATAAAAGCATCGATACACTAAAGAGATCAATTTATTGTTTACAAAGGAGTACATATCGAATACCACAATATACTTATTTTGTTTTTTTTAATTGTTTACCCATACTGAATATTTATAGTGCTTTGTATAGTATTCTTCGAAACTTATATCTTATATCTATATCTTCGAGTACTTTTTATGCTGTAACGTGGTTTTTATACACTTTTTATACTATTATTAAGCAAAAATACTTGTGCAGTTATGGGCGGGATATTCTTTGAATCCAAAGCAAATTGTTATGCGCACAAGTATTAAAAATTCAAAAAGTGTGCATATTAAAATTCATAACAAGTTTTTTTATTCGTATAAAAAATACTAGCCCATAACAAACTATAAATATACAATATGGGTAAGCACTAAAGTAAAGAAGTTACTAAAGAATATAATTATGTATTGTAGTATTCGATATTTTAAGGCATGGTTTTTTTAAATGCTGCGCGCCGCGCTTCCGACCATTGCCGTGCACGCTACTGCCGCGCAGGCGCGAGAGTATATAGAGCACGACCGGGCAGTACGCAGTCGCGGCATTTCGAGAGACATCCTCGGGAATTTCGTAGTCTGAAAACTCTTTTTTGTTATCGAATAAACATTCTTTCTTGTTCATTTCTTAATGAACTTACCTAACTTCTTAATGAACTAAATCTTAAGTCCACAGGGCTACGCTCTTCATCTGACAACCATAAGATTGCAACAAAATTTCTCCCTACATTGTGCCCTTTTAAAACAAGCAAATCTGTGGACGGGACCATCAAAGAATAATTTTTTACAGAGCGTCGCGAAATCCCATTTTATATAATTTCAAGTAAAAAATTCTCAAACCACGTTAATCTGGAAACAACCCAGGATCCATTTGGATTCCAATATGGTCTCCCTACCTGGGGTGTCCATATCAAATCCCCATAAGGATCTGGTAGAACCTGGGGAGTCCCCAACAAATACATTTGGATTCCAATGTGGACTCCCTACCTGGGCCGTCCCTATCAAATCCCCATAAGGATCTGGCAGAATCTGGGGAATCCTCAACAAATCTATTAGGATTCCAGTGTGGACTCCTTACTTGGGGCGTCCCTATCAAATCCCCATAGGGATCTGGTAGGATCTGGGGAGTCCCCAAAAAATTTCTGCATGGGGATAGATATGCCAGAGGAATGACACCATCTTGGCTACGCATGCTTACACAAAAATGATTATCTTAGATCATTGTCATGCCGATATCGAAAGAAGAAAGGTTCCGTATAAAAAGGGAAACTGAAAACGGAGAGTTGCAAAGCTTAAGGGGCTATACCAGTGTAAACGCTGAAAGATTGGGTGATTTTCGGGGAATTTTTTGGAAGAAAAGTACTCAATTAAATGTTTCGGAAAATTAAGAATATATTTGGCTGTATTTGACCTATATTACATAATTATTTCATAGACAAATATTGAGATCATAGCGAATTATGCGCTGCCTTCGGAGGCGGTGAAAAAAGTTCCTCCACTGCTGACATCATTTCGGCCGATTGAGTTGCTGAAACCGAAAAAGGAAAAAATGTCGGTAAACTGGAAGGTATTTCCTGTACAATGACGTAGGATTTTCGAAAAATATCAAAATCTAACAAAATGGCGTAGTTATGAAAAAAGTCGGTTTTCTTGCCTATAAAATGGACGTTTTTTTAAATGCCAAATCGTCAATTTTCTTCCAATCAGAAACATCCTAGATCATTGTAGAGTAAATATATTCAAAAGTACTGAGTTCAAATTTCAAGTCAATCGGATAATTGCTCTTTGAGTTACAATGTCAGCAGATTTGAAAAATCTTATTTCGAGAAAAACGCGTTTGAAGATTTAACTATCGATTTTCGAAAGATAAAATGATATTGATATAAATGATATAAATGATAATGATATTCTTGAAAGTATGAACTGTGGAAAAAGGCAAAAAAAATCGATTTTTTGAAAATGTCACACTGGTATAGCCCTTTAAACAGGATCCTGTAGGAAAAGAGAAGTTCAAAAATAGCGAGATCAATGTTCAAAGAAAAAACAGAAGAAGATATTAATAAACGATAAAAACTTGATAGGATAAGGTTTGCACCATTCCTCTGGCCCTACTATTTCTTTCGATCATGATGAAACTTTCAAAATTCAAAAATTAGTGTTATCCATAGGGAATTCTATTGTATCGATTAGAACTGAAGGCAAATGCAATTTTTAAATGAAAAAATAAGATTTTTTTCTAAATTTCATTGTCCTGCAAAGGGATCATTTCGGGAAAATCACCCAAATATATATATATATATATATATATATATATATATATATATATATATATATATATATATAGTAAAATATGCATTCGATGCTCTCGCCGACGCATATGTATATCACGTCACGCCTCCACCCGATAAATATCGCGGGCGTATCGCGCGTGGACATGCCGCGCTACAAAAAACAAAATATGTGAAAGTAAAAAAGAAATAGTATAACAAAATTGGTCATTATACTGGTTAGCCACTTGATTTCTTCTTATCAAGACTAGACGCGTCGCCGTTTCCATTTTCAGCCTCTGTACCGTACGCGTGGCGTGCCCGTGTCCAGCCCCTCTCGGCTCATCATTACTCTATTAATGTATATGTGGTATGTAGAGAAGAAAAGGAGAATCTTTCGTGCGCAGAACTATGTAAATGTGCGGCGAAAAAAGGGCCCCGATTCTCTCTCTCTCTCTCTCTCTCTCTCTCTCTCTCTCTCTCTCTCTTTCTCTCTCTCTGTCAGTCGGGCGTCGCTATATATGCCTCGTGATCTCAATCAGACTCGATCGAAGATGAGTCGAAACCTTGAATTCCGCGCGCGAGCCTTACAATCGAGTTCCATTGGTGTCAATTGTCACGAGACCGAATATCGTTTCGACGTGGATACGCTATATGTCCACGCATCGTTGTTGTCGTCCGATTCTTCTCGAGATGCGTCGCTTTCCAAAGTGGCCCATTTTTTGCGGATTTTGCAATCAATATATATTAGGTCTACCGGACAGTTCAATATTTGTATTAATATTTAGTTTAATATTAATTCAATATTTATTTCCATGACTAATTAATTGAATAGTTACCCCATTAATAATGAATTTACCATTTATCCCCAGTGATAGTTAATTTAATAGAATTCATTTAATTTTATCCCAATTAATATTTACTGAACAATTAACTTAAGATAACTTAACCTAACTGCACCCAACATAATCCACCTAATTTTACTTATTTTTAAAAAACTTCGCCTAATTCTACCTGAGCCTACCTAGCTCTTGATAACTTTACCTAAGTATTCCTAGGTCTACCTAACTTTCCCTCACCCTGAACGATTCTTCTTGCGTCTACTGAATTTT
>OX101784.1:66060424-66218470 GCA_944452715.1 Ophion slaviceki | reverse complement strand
AAAAAAACATTTAAATTTATTTCATTTTATTTAACCCAAACCTGAACAAACGCAAACAATTTTTTAAAATGAATTCAAATGAAATAAAAGTACATTCAAAATTATTAGCATTTATTTGATCAAGACAGAAAAAAAAGCCAACGAAATTTAAAAAAATTCACATAATTGAAAGTACATTTGAATTTATTTGGATGTTTTAAAATCCAGCCTGTCCCGATCTCTTTTCCCAATTAATTTGCCGCAACAATTCAGCATGCGAAGATACAGGGCTCTCGAGATGCACGCTCGCGCGCCTGTAAACAAGAAACATTTGGTGCGCGAAAGTACACGCGTTTCGCGTGTTCGTTGTTTCTCGCACGTTTGTGTGTTTCATCGCTACGAAATGACAAGCGGGAGAGAAAACAATCCCACGGGTTTCGGATGTATTTCTCACCCTGACCCAGAATTCTCTCGCGCTGCGAGTAGTTCTTCAGCCTCGGGGCGCTTGATGAGCGCGAGGTGAACCAAAAAATGGCCTCAGCAGCGCGAGAAACGTGAGAGAATTGTTTTCTTTTTCAAATATGTCTGTCTATATATACACACCTGAGATGTACTTTGCACAATTGGGTCGAATGATGTAAAAACATCTCTGCAATTTCCTAACGTTCCTCGCCTCACGTGCGTCTGGGCGTTTTTTATTCTTCCTCATCGAGCTGCGTGTGCGTGTGCGTGTGTGTTTGTATACAGGGTGGCCCGGATAGTAACGTCGAAAAGAAAAATCCAGATGCCTCGTATCAATGCCCATCCGAATCACCCCATCTATGTGCTACGATCTTTCTTACTTTTCGAGGGAAAATAATTTTTTAATCTTTTCTTCTAGTTTTCCAGCAGAATGGGTTTTTATTTTTCCCTCTTTTGTATGCACTGTGAATTGTGTATCCTCTTAAAAGTTTTTCAAAGCAATTGGGAGTCATTTAGACGGGTATAAGTGTTACTATTTTTTATCGGTACTTTAGTGACTTCCTCTCGGACTTTTTTT
This sequence comes from Ophion slaviceki, assembly GCA_944452715.1. Classification (NCBI taxonomy): domain Eukaryota; kingdom Metazoa; phylum Arthropoda; class Insecta; order Hymenoptera; family Ichneumonidae; genus Ophion; species Ophion slaviceki. The sequence goes on along the minus strand of OX101784.1, from coordinate 66,217,452 downwards.
TTGTTAACTTTTGATCAAAATCTAAGGCATCGACGAAAGTATTCGGTTGATCATTAATTTATTGCCCACCAGTGCACTTCGTAACGATAACACAAGCAACACAAAAGTTGAGGGGAAGTACATGCACAGAGGAGAAAATAAAGCTTTTTTCTCGAAAAGTAAAAAAGATCGTAGAAGATGGATGAAGTTGATTGGGATATGTGTTGATAAGAGCTTCCTTTTGAACGTGACGTTTCCGGCCACACTGTATATATATATTCTCTCTTTGTCTCCCACACGGAAATAAAATATGTGTAAAAATATATTTTTCGATATATTAAAAATGGTTGTAAAGTATATTTCAGATGTATATTATCCATCTTAGATATAGATTATATATATGCAATATATACGGGAAATGCATTGAAAATATCTTCGCGATATCAAACTTTTGGGCCAAAATAGATCTTCAGAATGTATATAAAAAATAAATGTTGGATAGGCGGTTACATATATTCAAACTATATTGAAAATATACTTACAATGTACTCAAGTTACCCTCAAAATATACTGCAAATGTATTTTAAATGCATTCGAATTATAATTAAAACATACTTTAAATGTATTTAAACTACATCTAAAATATACACGATATATGTTCATACTCCGTTCAAAATATACTTGAAATATGTTCATACTACATTTCAAATATTATTGAAATATATTCAACGTGTATTTAAGATATACTTGAAATATATTTAGACTATAGTTGAAAAATTCTTAAAAATTTTTTTATGACGTTATTTACATCATTGCACCCTTTTACGATATTTTTCGTTGTCATTAATTACGATTATGGGTTTGCGCTTCAAATATATTAATGTTTCAAATTTAAATTATATCAGACGCTTACACGCCGTAAGGTGGTTTCGAACCCGGACCTCTGAGTGATGAGCTGGGACGTTGTCCACTGAGCTAGTTCTACTTGTTAAATTGTTGAACTTTCGTATCGTGTGGATATCGTACAATACACAATGTTAGTTTATTGAGAAATGTGTGGATTAACAATAGTAACTAACATTATCGGATCAATTACTTAATTGCGCTCGCATAGAGAGCGATAATCGCATAGAATTACATAACCTTCAATTTTTTTGTCCGATCATTTATTCCGGCTACGAAACGCCATCTGTTACTCAAGTTGCTTAACCAATCATATTCGAAATATATAAAACATACATTTAGTTTGTATGTTTGACATATTTAAGATGTATCTTAAATGGATTTATATTTATATATCGCATATGTTTTACTCTTACCCAAAAATATAATTGGCATATCCAACTTTTGGAACCAATTATATTTAATATATGTTTTATATTTTTTTGTATATTTTATTTTCATGTGCGCTATCTATATGTATGGGGCATTCCACGCCATTTCACCTAGCCCGTGACCCCGACCATTTGTGGTTTTCCTGATTTTTTTTGGAAAATTGTACCCCATGAAAGAAATATCCACAACAATTTTTAGATTTTTATCTCTTCTCTTTTGGGAGTTATAATTTTCCAAATAAGTGTCGATTTCGGAAGTTTTCAAACGTTTCAACGGCGATAACTCCTGAACTAATTGAGATATCGACAAATGTCACTATATAATTTACTTTCATTTTGAAGCGTACTGTCGTTTAAAAAAATTATCACTCATCAATGTTAACGTTTTCTTCTCTTTAAAGTAAAACCTATTAAAAAAAAAATGATTGCCTCTGTTCATTTTTTCCAAAAAGTTCTCTAAAATAGAGTGACCCATTCTATAGTTTTTAAGACTAGTTTCATTGTGGGCCCATTTTTCCTTCTATTTTTTTTTCGAACTAATCATATTTCTTTAGAAGATTTTTATTATTTTGATCTCCAATAATGCTATTAATCATTTTGTGATTTCCATTTCGGTTTCGTCAGACCTGAAATTGTTTATTTCTAATTTGTGCAGAATACAACAATTTTTTTTAAATAAAAAAACCATTTTTGGATATCAAAATGATAAAAATCTTCTAAAAAAATATGATTAATTCGAAAAAAAAAATAGATGGAAAAATGGGCCCACGATAAGACTAGTCTTAAAAATCGTATAATGAGTCACTGTATTTTTGAGAATTTTTCGAAAAAAAATAAAAAAAAGGCAATCTTAAAAAAAATCACTTTAGAAGCTAAAAACGTTAACACTGATGATTGATACTTTTTTCACATTTTTTTAACGAAAGTATGCTTCAAACTGAAAAAAAAACATTATATAGTGACATTCATCGATATCTCAATTAGTTCAGGAGTTATCAGCGTTTAAACGCGTCCAAAACTTCCGAAATCGACATTTATTGGAAATTTATAACTCCCAAAAGAGAAGAGATAAAAATCTAAAAATTGGTGTGGATATTCCGTTCATGGGGTACAATTTTACAAAAAAAAATCACGAAAACCAAAAATGGTCGGGGTCACGGGCTAGGTGAAACGTCGTGGAATGTCCCATATACGTAACGCTTGATTGTCGCAACGACTACTCGCCTCGCCGTTGCCGCAAAAGTGGCGAAAGGTGCGATCCTCCGGTTTGTTTGGTTGAGCGAGGGCGCGCGAGCGCCACAGCTAGGCGGTCCAGCCATTGTTTTCAAGCAAACTCTTGAAACATTAGAGAGGTACGGGGACACATTGCTCATCGCGTTAAGGAGGTACACCAGCTTCATACAATGTTGCCATGCTAAACCATGGTCAAATTTCAAAATGGTGATAGATCAATAAAATTTGGTGAGTATATTCTTTAGTATTATATATGTCAATACAATTTTTTTCAGATTTTTTCATTGTGCCGTTATCGAATAATTGAACATTGAAGTTCACGTGTATAAGCATAGGGTTTTTATAGATATAGGTATATATTCCGGGTATAAGAATAAACGCTTGTGAATTATTTGTAACAAAACGGCACAACCAAAAAAACTGAAAAAATTTGTATCTACATGAATAATACTAAAGAATATATTCACCAAATTTTATTGATCTATCACCATTTTGCTGAAGCTGGTGTACCTCCTTAAAGCTTGATATTTCGCACACGGGACTAAAAAAACGAAAAATCGTAAATGTAATGTCAATTTTTTTTTCAAAAGGCTCGTCGGATGAGCCCGCACTCGAAGGGGTGCGCGAAGAAAAAAAGTCCTCTTTTTGCATATAGTGGAAAAATCCTAGAAATATAATTTTCAAGATGTGGCTAGATATCAATTGAAATCTCCGTCGGAAGCTCCTCCTCGCGAAAATGTCATGCTAGGTCTAAAACTGTGAGGGCTGTGAGGCTGGAATAGACGAATAGACGGACATGGCCAAGGGTTCCTTGTTCGTTTGGGTGCGGAGCCCTAAAAACTAGACCTGTTTCGTCTAGACTGTTCGAAAGCGCGTTGAAGCCATCCGCATAGACGAATATTCCATATCTCGGCGTACCCGATGCTCTCGCGTTTCTCGTTCAAACTCCGGACGGAGAGACGTACGAGCTAATTTTTCCTGCATTCGTACTGCGTGTGTACTCGAGATATACGCGGGCAACGAACGCGGGGCTCGGCGATGAAACCCGTCATTGATCCGCGGTAAGGGGAATCGCGGGGGAGGCGGGGCGAAGCTAAAGGTCCGTTGCCACGATCGCAGAAATTGCTCCTGGTTCTATTTTCCAACCGAGACTTCCCGCAATCGCCATTGTGTATTTTTGCGCTTACCAAAACTACACTGGCAAAACAAATATTTAATTTAACTAGGATCTATTTAAATCAAATAGGTTTTTTCCTCGGCTCACGGCCTACTAAGATCTTATTCGTTTCAAAGATATTTTTTATTTGTTTCAGCTATTCATTTTAAATATTGAATATATTCAAATTGAATAAATAAAGATTCGACTCAACTAAATCTCTATTTGCTTACAATGTACACGGTAAATATAAGTGTACTATATACATAAACATTTCATAAACCCAAAATAAAACAAAATACTTCATTGGGAGTTTTACCTATAATTCCTATAATTATTCGCTGTATCACAAAAACTATATCAATTAGTGAATATCATTGTGATAATTAGAGATTTTTATCTAATAACATGCTATATATTTTGCTAACATAACCTATATATATATATATATATATATATATATATATATATATATATATATATTAGTTATTGGACGATATTGAATATATTTTGATTTAAATAAATAAATATCTTCAAAGTAAATAATTTCATTATTGGAATGCACTAGGAAAAATTTAATTCCACGAAAAATCTAGCTAATTCAAATAAACAAAAATCAAATAGAGGCGATTAGTTCATATCAATAGAATTTTTTTGTCAGTGTACCATTTCGGAATCTGATAACTTTTCGTCGGGCACGATATATTCGAGCGTTGTGGTATGTAGTTGCTGGAAAATCTAATGAGAGCACGGTATTGGAGACGTTACTAGAATTCTCAGGAGGAGCATTGCATTGACGAAGTCACTAGGCGTTTTGTAAAGCAGCATTGCATTACAAAAGTTCCTAGATATTTTAACATGAGTCGCGTATTTCTAAAAGTCACCATCAGTTTCATGAGCATTGCATTGTAGGAGTTACTAGAAGTAACTAAAAATACCAGAAAACTATAATTCCAGGGGGGGGGGGGGGATTTAAGCACATTGTAACGTAGAAGCCGGTACAAATTGCAGAAGAAGACATTGTGATGTAGAAAATACTAGCGCTTCTCGTAGTAACTTTGTATTGTAGAAGTAACTGAAGGTTCTAGAAAACTATAGTTCTAGGGAATTAGAGCTTGGATAATTATTATGTAAAAGTAACTAGAGTTGTGGTAAGGTCCATTATTTTGTAAAAGTAACTAGAAATGTCAAAAGAACCGTTGTTTTGTAAAAGTTACTAAAGGTTCTTGAGAACTACTGTCCTAGGAAATTAGAACTTGGATCATTGCAATGTAACAACTACTAGAAATTTCCGAACGAGCCTCGTACTATAAAAGTTCCCAGACGCCTTGGGGAACTATAGTTCCAGGGAACTAGAACTTGGGTCATTATAATGTAAAAGTTACTAGAGGTCCTAGCGAGCTATAATTCTAGGGTATTAGAGCTTGGATTATCATAATGTAAAAGTCACTAGAGACTTCAGAAGAATCAGTTTATTGTAACCGTTACTACATGTCCTAGATATCTATAACTCTAGGAAATTATAACTGGGATCCTTGTAATGCTGAAGATTCCAAAAAATCCCAAAGAACCATTGTATCGCAAAACTTATGAGAATCCCTAGGGCACCATACTACTAGGGATTTGAAACTCACCGCATCGCAACGAAGAAGTTACTAGACGCTCTGGGGATAGTTTCATGGAATGAGAACGGGGCCCATTATAATGCAAAAATCACCAGATTTTTTCGAGCGAGCATTTGCACTGTAAAAACTTACTAGAAATCCCAGACGATTCCCGTTCTAGGGAATCAGAGCTTAGATCACTGTAATGTCAAAGTTACTAGGATTTTCTTCGACACCGTTGCATCGTGTAACGTTAAAAAGTTACTAGGAACTAAAATGGGCAAAATTGTCACCAGAAGTTTTTAGGAATAAAATTGTATTCGTGACTGCTGAGCCAGAGGCGAATCGTAGTTTCACGGCGTAATCGGAAGAACGCGAGAGAAAACGAGTGCGTGCGCGAGATATCACATATATTCGTTTTTTTTCTCTCTCGAATGATTGCGAAAACCGGGAGAACGATGATCGTGCGACGAGAACGAGGAAGAAGAAAAAAAAAGGAGAAAAAAGAAAAATAGCAGCGCGCAGCTGAGACCCGGAGAGAAGACTCGTTTCTTTTGTTCTCCCGCTGACGAATCTTTTGTCCTTGAAAGAAACGAGTGTTCGCGATAAAGCTGGGGGGATGATGCGCGACGAGCATCATCGCGCTCTTCCGACTTATCGAGAGATAGCTTGCGAAAGCCGCGGAAAAAGCGCGTTTACAATACACGCGAGTACTATAAACGAGGGGATCGAGGAGGGGTTTAGGGGGGGGGGGGGGGTTCGGTCATTATTCATCGGTACGAAACGAACGATAAGCGATAAGTCATGCCGCGTGACCGGGCTCCCATATACGCCGCCGATCGAACGAACCCTGGGCAAACCGAGAGAGAACAGCGCGGGGAGCGCGCGTGAGAATCGCTCACTCGTACGAGATTAGCGATTAATGAAGTTGCATACACGAACGACACGGGCAGAGCGCGAAGAAGCACCGGAAGTGAGGAGGTCACGGGAGTGCAAACGAAAAACACTGCGCCAGATGGGCAACGTACCCTTGGACTGATTTCGTCTGCGTCTCGTTGAGGGATCTGCATTTAAGAGGGATGCTTTTTTTTTACACCATTCTTTATTGCGTACTTTAGGTGCGATATCCGGGGTGCGAGGTTTTGATCGTTGATTCGAAATATTTGACCCAAAATAATGAGAATTTCAAGAATAACAAATTTGGCGTTTCAGCTTCCTTAAGGAATTATGAGCGCTTCTAGCGGTAATTGGAAATACGCCAAAACTCAACGATTGTTGCTGGCTCGTGGGTACAATATCTTTATTTTATCACAAATAATGGACATTGACCGGGCGAGCTTCAAAAAGTATTTCTTTATTACGGTTTGTTTACACTGACAGAAAAATTCTATTGATATGAACTAATCGCGTCTATTTGATTTTTTTAAATTTAAATTAACTAGATTTTTCGTGGAATCAAATTTTTCCTATTGCATTCCATTATTGAAATTATTTACTTCGAAGATATTTATTTATGCGAATAAAAATATATTCAATATCGTCCAATAACTAAATATTTTATTTAGTCCTAATAAATCTGTGATTCGGATTCATCTCCTCAAAACACAATTTAGTTGAATCCACTAAACGGATCTATTTGATTTTTTGTAATTTAAATTAAATAGAATTTTTCGTGGAGTCAACTATTTTTTTATTTGATTGAATGGTCTGCCTTTATTGCAACACACATATCACAGTGGTGTGGGGGTGGAGAGGGTGCGGACAGAGGAATTATATATATATATATATATATATATATATATATATATAGGTTATGTTAGCAAAATATATAGCATGTTATTCGATAAAACTCTCTAATTATCACAATGATATTCACTAATTGATATAGTTTATGTGACACAGCGAATAATTATAAGAAGTCATTTGGTATCTTAGCCATATCTGCGACTAAGATGATACAAGCACTCGGTAGCATAGGGGCAGCGTGCGTAGCTATGAGTAGGTAGGTCCTAGGCTCGATTCCCATATAGGTGAAATATTTTATTCGATAGAAATCATCTCAAAAGGCCCGGGAATTACGAATTACGATACAAAATCGTTGCCGTAAAACTCTTAATAAAGTATTTCATTTTATTTTCGATTTATGAAATATTTTATGTATATAGTACACTTAGATTTACAGTGTACATTGTAAGCAAATAGATATTTAGTTGAATCGAATCTTTATTTATTCAATTTGAATATATTCAATATTCAAAAAGAATAGCTGAAACAAATTAAAAAATATCTTTGAAACAAATAAGATCGTAGTAGGCCATGAGCTAAGGAAAAACCCTATTTGATTTAAATAGGTCTTATTTAAATTGAATATTTTTTTGGCAGTGTAGGTTTGCTTAGTGGTATCATATAAATACCACTAAACGTAGTATTTATATGATTTTCAACATAAATTCCGATATTATAATGCTTTATTTGTTTGAGTTTTGGTATGTTTGGGTTTGTTTAGTGGTATCATGTAAATACCACTAAACGCAGTATTTATGTGATTTTGAACATAAATTTCGAGATTATAATGCTTTAATTAATTATATTCTTTGTTTATTTATAACAATAAAAATTGTTCCATATAACTACTACACCAAATTAATAAACGATATATTTTACACAAACTTGGAGCCTTACAAGTCCGAAAAGGGATGAACAGTATACTTTTAATCCCTCTTCGGACTCCTAGCAATTAAAAGTACTACTCCACTCTCTGTCTAGTCGCACCTATAAGTGAGGAAAACATGGCAGTGGTATTTAAAATACATTTTTGGCTTCTGAGACACTGTTGAAACTATATATTTCCAAGTTACCTTGCCTGATGTTCCTTAAAATGTACAAATTCGAAAAAAATCGGCATTTTCAATAACTAACGAAAAATTCTAATTGAAATCGTTGAAATTCCGAACTTTGAATAATCAGAACGCTCAAAACTGTGAAAGAATACTACCCCGAAAGATCAAAACTCCGAAAGAATTTTACCCTAAAGACCAAAATTCCGAAAATCTGAACATCGTCAACAATTCGGCTATGGAAGTTTTAGAAGTTTCAAAAATTTCAATAAATCGACGAATTATTTCGAGATTTTTTTTATTCAGAAGTGATTTTGCGTCGATTTTGAAATTTGTCTAGACAATGTTATACGTTCTACATCATTTACAGTAAACTGCATAGACTTTCGCTGGCATAATCTTGACACGGGGGCCGCATTGAAATTCCGAACTTTAAATGCGCCGACGCTTTAAAATTCCTAATTTTAATGTTCCGAAATTACAAGGTTTACCAAGAACAATCCACCAAAAGTCTACACAGTTGACTGTAAACGGTGTTGAAGTTTGCATCGTTGGAATGCAGCGAATTTCTTAAAATTCTTTTATTTTTATTATTATCGAAAATATTTTCTCGCCATTTTATCCTGTAGACTTGAATAAGGATTCTAAATTGTTTCTTTATTTTTGTAGCCAAAATTCGCAAAAAAAATGCTTTGGCAGTGTAAAAAACATTATTTTCGTTGCGCTCAAACGATGCAAACTTCAACATCGTGACTGTAAATGATGCAGAACGTATAACATGGTCTCGAAAATTTTTAAAATTGACGCAAAATCACTTCTTAATAAAATAAAAAAATCCTAAAATAATTCGTCGATTTATTGAAAATTTCGAAACGTCAAAAACTTCCATAGCCGAATTACTTCGACGGTGTTCAGATGTTTGGAGTTTTGGTCTTTCGTGTGAAATTCATTCGGGGTTTTCAGCGTTCTGATCCTTCAAAGTTCGGAATTTCGACCCCCCCCCCCCGCAAGTTCGAGTTCATATGGATTTTCGATTAAAAAAAAAGCATAAATTCAGCAAGACCGTGTATCAATAGCACGTAAAATCCCGACCTCGCCATCCGGATCCTGCGATCGCAAAAAATCATCGAATCAAAAGCAGCGACGAGGAGGCAAACTGAAGACAAGAACATGAAGGATAAGATAAGAAAAGCGACTCACGACATCGTCGTCGACGTAGATGACCGAGTTGGTAGCGACCGAAGCTCCGATAGTCAGCAGAACTGTCACCAACAACGCGCGTAGAACCATGTTGTTTCGATCACTCTACCGGTTATCACTTCTTCCCTCGCACTCTCTCACTGGGGGGGTACGTAGCCGAGCCGGAAACACGCGACGGAGCCCAAGCTCAGCCCTGGCGATCGATCGATCGATCGCTGCTACGGAAGCACTGGATGCCCAGCATCGCGAGGCTGGTGACGATCGTTGACGACCGGGACCAGGAAGAAGACCACGAGGAAGCGGCGGGGAGGGAAAATGAGGAGAAGGAGAAGGTGGTGGTGGTGGTGGTGGAGGAAGAATCAACTATTGGCGAGTCGAGTTCGTCAATGACCGATCACACTCGATCGTGTAGCACTTTTCGCGCACTCTCTCTCTCTCGCGTCCCGCGTGTTTCCACCGCATCTACCGGCCACGAAAACGTCAAGGACTCTTTCCTATTCGCGATTGACGTAGCCACCACCGCCGCCGCCGCCACCGCCGCCGCAGCCGCCACGCTCCGCAGGAAGAAACCGCCCCTGCGTCGCAAACGACCACCGCAACAACGCCAACTCGTTCCGGCCAATTTCTTTCCTCCGTCTTGGGACTTCCCCAGGAGCAGGCTGTCCATCCGCCGACCTGCAACCACAAACGGATAAAACGACGGTGAGACCGCGCGCTGTTCGCTGCATCAACCGGGTGGCCAAGGGGAAGTGGAAGGGGCCAAGGAAGGGGGGGGGGGTCAACCGTAGGCCCATAAATCACAGGTCTCCGGTCGATTTTAGGTTGTGGTCAAAGGAGGCAGGGGGCGTGCGTTTGTCATGGTAATATCCACCTCGTGGCATTGTCAGCATTTATTTGAGCCTCGAAACCCAAACAGGGCGTGGAGAGCGGGAAGAGAGAGACAGAGAGAAAGAGAGAACTGTACACTGACAAAAAAATTCTATTGATATTACCTAACCGCGTCTATTTGATTTTTTAAAATTCGTAGTAGGTAGATTTTTCGTGAAATCAATTTTTTTCTATTGCTTTCCATTATTGGAATTATTTATTCTAAATATATTTATTTATTCAAATCAAAATCGATTTAAAATCATCTAATAACTGAATATTTTGTTTAATATTAATAAATCTGTGATTCGGTTTTGTCTGTTCAAAAAACAATTTAGTTGAATCTACTAAATGTATCTATTTAATTTTTTAAATTTAAATTAAATTAAATTTTCGTAGAGTCAACCATTTTTCTATTCGATTGAAATAATGGTCTGTCTTTATTGCAACACACATCGAAAAGGGTGGGTGTATATATACAGGGTGTCCCATTTTAATCTTACACCTGAATTTTCTCGAAAAATATTGCTCGGACGAACTATTGTGTGGAACAAAACTTCTAGGGATTGAAGGGGGACGTTTGAAAAAAATTTATTTGAGGAGCCAAAATTCAAAATGGCGGCGTTACAAAGGCTGACATGTTTTTTTCAAACGGAAACATAACTTTTTTATTGCCAAAAAATTTGTCAGCTGAAAACTAAAAACTTTTGTTGAAAAAATTTTTTGATAAAGTTCATAGTTTTCAAGTGAGAACATCATTTTCAATTATTTCAGATGTATCCAGGATTTGTGTGTGTGTGTGTGTGTGTGTGTGTGTGTGTGTGTGTTTTTGTTGCAAATTTTGTTTTTTTTTTGTTTTTTTTTTGTTTTCAAATTTGGACGATATTTCATGAGAAAATTTTGGAGGAAAATCGATGAAAAATAATTTTTTTCCATTTTAATAGCGTTTGTGCCATTTTCAGGCCCAAAAACGTGTTTCTTTAAATCCTTGACGAACTTTGATCACGATGGGTAGAAAAAAACACACACACACACACACACACACACACACACACACACACACACACACACACACACACACACACACACACACACACACACACACACACACACACACACACACACACACACACACACACACACACACACACACACACACACACACACACACACACACACACACACACACACACACACACACACACACACACACACACACACACACACACACACACACACACACACACACACACACACACACACACACACACACACACACACACACACACACACACACACACACACACACACACACACACACACACACACACACACACACACACACACACACACACACACACACACACACACACACACACACACACACACACACACACACACACACACACACACACACACACACACACACACACACACACACACACACACACACACACACACACACACACACACACACACACACACACACACACACACACACACACACACACACACACACACACACACACACACACACACACACACACACACACACACACACACACACACACACACACACACACACACACACACACACACACCCTCTTCGATATGTGTGTTGCAATAAAGACAGACCATTATTTCAATCGAATAGAAAAATGGTTAAATCTACGAAAATTGTATTTAATTTTAATTTTAATTTAATTTAAATTTATATATATATACACACACACCCACACACACACACACACACCCCCTCTTCGATATATATATATATATATACATATACACACATGTGTGTGTGTGTGTGTGTGTGTGTGTGTGTGTGTGTGTGTGTGCGTGTGTGTGTGTGTGTCTGTGTGTGTGGATGTGATGCTTGAAAAATCGATAGCATGTTATTGGATAAAACTCTCCAATTATCACAATAATATTAACCAATTGGTATAGTTTATGTGATACCACAATTAATTATAGGAATTCATTTGGACTATACTTATCTACTAACAGAAAAAAATTGGTTTTTTAATTTCAGATAAAGGTATCACGAGTTATCCTGACCACCACGAGGACACTTTTTTTAGGGGTTTCCGGAAACCAGGTCCCACCGGCTGAATCTCCCAAATTTTTGGATGAATTTTAAAAAAAATATTGATGAAAGGTTGCTCTTTTATGTGCTTAACATTTTGAATAAAATAATGTATATATTATACTTTTTTTAAATAGAGAAAATATATTTTTTTTGGCTTCGAAACCCACGTAACTGCTGGAGGTAAAATATAAAATACAGTGTGAAGAATACAGAATTGATTGAGTACAGAGAAATACATGGGAATAAAAGTAAACAGAAAAACAACAATAAGCAGATTGAAAACAACAAAGAAAAAAAGAGAGAGAGAGAGAGAGAACGAATGTTAGACAGAAAGAGAGGCAGGCCATTGTTTTTTTTATCGAAGGAATTTGCAGTACCGATACAGAGTCAACGCGATCAAACGTTTCCCCCGTTTCTTCGCTCATCGGCGACCCAATATATTGCCCTCTTCCTTTTTTGTTCCCGTTCTTTAGCGATATCGGAAAAACTTTGTGCTTCATCGTTCGCCACATTTCTGTTCTTATTTCTTTCTTTCTCTCCCTCTGTCTCCTTTTTTTCCTTATACGCGATACGCGCACTCGGACTCGTCCGATGGGAAAAACGAGTCGAAGGACGTTCGCGGGTTCCGCTCGATTCTCACCGCCGCGAGGACGGAAACTTGTTTCGCCAACGTGGTCTTTCCGAAGATGGTGCGAGTGCCGCGAATAGGCGCGTTGCGCCAGTAAGAAGCGGAACGTGTTGCGACGGGGAGGGGGGGGGGGGGCAAAGAAAGATCACCACAGCTCTGGCCCGGGCCAATACTCAGAGGTACGGAGGGTAAAGTACAGAAGTCCAGACAGGAAAAGCGTCCGTGTGTATATGTGAAGAAAGTGGAAAAAGTTTAGGTACAAAGTTTCACCACCAGGGTCGCTCAGATAACGAGTGGTCGAGTGGTGTAGTTATAGTAGTCCAGTAAAAGCGACGAAAACCCAGCACTTTTTAGCGTAGAATATGAATTTTTTACTGAAGGTGCATGGTTGCATACTGAAAGTAACCCCAATAAAATGTTGCCCCTCAACTCGCCCCAACCCTAAGAAATAGGGGTTGAGAACTTAAAAATCGCCGTATCTCGATAATTAATAGCCCGATAATATGAAAATAGCCCATTGAAGAAGTTACTAGATTTACTGGGGAACTATAGTTCCAGGGAATAAGAGCGGGGCCCATTATAATGAAAAAGTCACTAGAATTTTTCGAGCGGGCATTTGTACAGCAAAAATTACTAGAGGTTCCAGAGAACTACATTTCTAGGGAATCAGAGCTTGGAGCGCTATCATGTAAGAGTTAGAGTTACTATAAATTACTGAAGGACCATTGCATCGTAAACGTAATGTAAAAAAAGTTCCTAGAGATTCAACCGGGAAAAATTGTACCGTAAAAATAATCAAAGATAGTATTCAAAATTTAGATAATTAGTACATGGCTTCAAGTTTCGCTGAAAACATATGAATAACTTGTAATTTTTATACACTCTTGATACTTAACATTTTACTCGTATATACTTAAAAATATAGAGAACAAATAAAAGTCATATTTCCGTTAAAAGAGGACGCATATATATACGATACCATACGCGATTTATCAGAACACTTATTTTTTACAATTTCGCTGCGGCCCCAAAGCGCCAAGTCTACGTCTATCCTCGGCAGAGGAAACGGCTATTTTGGGACCCCCAGACCCAAAATAGCAAAAACTCTCGGACTCTTTCGGACGATAAGGCGCGACAGAAAGAACCTCCGGCTGAACTCTACGTTCGACACCGTTCGAACGACAATTTCCAAGAAGGCGCGGGCCCTGGAAATACTCCGGGGGCGGGGGAGGGGTAATCCAATGAATAATCCGTCGTCCTATTTATGAATGAACGCCTCCGAGATCGTGCGGCGAGAAATATGTACGATCGCTATCCTACTCGACTCGCTCTCGTATACGGGACGCGATATGCGCGCGTGCGCGTCTCTCGTCGCACAAAACAGCTTTTGTAACTAATCCCGCGCGTGTGCGGGTTGAGACAGTCCCCGAGCGAGGAGAACGCGCCGCGAGGGGGCGCGCGCGCTAGTGCTCGCTTCTTTCTTCCCGCTGCGACCCCGGCCGGTCTTACTTAGTCTTCGATAAGTCATCGCGCGAGGCGCGACGGGGGGTGGGATGAACGCGGGAGCGCTGCTTCGCGCACGTACATCAAAACGCTGGGCGGACGTGTCGGAAAAAATTCGACTTTTAACCCTTCGAACAATATCATTAGGTATTGAAACTCAATTTGAAGCAAATCTGGGGGCTGGGACGCAGGCCCAAGGGCAGCAGTCGATAGACTATTTGTCTCCTTTTTATTCGGAGGATACATTCACTCTTTAAATCGAATTTTGATCGGTCGAGAAGTAATTTGGATTCGGCAAATGCCTGTGGGGATTCTTGAAACGTTGGATCGGTCTTTTAAATATAATGTTTGGGTTTTTATTTTTGCACAGGGTATGAGATATTTGAATAACGTTTTGATGTCGAGAATGGGAAGGATTTTTGGCTAGCTGCACTTTGGGTTGAGAATAATTGTAACGAGAATAAAGGGTTAGCCTCAAGGGGTTCGTGGAAGCTGGAAATTTTGAGGGTACGATTTTTTGGTGGGTGGTTTTATAGCCAAGGGTCTTAAGGGCGGATTATTTTCTTATCTATAGCCTAGGGTCTTAAGGGGGAGGCTTCTTTTCGTCGGAAGTATTTGTTCTACATAATTTAAACTTTATGTACACATTATTACATATTTTAATTTTCTAAAAAAAATAATATTTCTATAATATATAAAAATGGCAGGTGTACCACACTCGCTTCAGACACGCAACCTTTGTGAGCCTCGTATGAGATAACTCAAGAACTGTCTGAACGGTCATTTAAATAATTTTATACACTTTTAGATAACATAATTATCACCTATGTGAACATAAAGTTGCTTGAAAAATATTTTTCAAAACTACTTGTTCATTAACAAAAACTATATTAAAAATTTCACGAAAAATAGAAGATTTTTTCGAGCAGGTACTATTTTTCGAATTTCCACTTTTCGTGGGATTGTTTAGGCTCACATAGAGCGTATGGTTCTTAGAAATCTAAAATTTCTTAGTTTTGATGTTTCACATCAATGCACCAGACGCTAGGTTGTACGCAACTCAAGCGGCAACCGTCTCTAAAACAAATGCCGTAACAACCGCCATTTTTAAATATTTAAAAAAAATGAAAAATAAGAAGATATAATAATATATACACGAAATTCGAACTATGTAGAGTGAATAGTTTCGACACCAAAAAGTCTTGGCAATCCGCTTATTCTTGGCTGCCTAAATCTCCGCCCTTGCTAAAACTTGCAACGAGGATTTTGTAAATTACAGATTATAACATTTTCTATCGTAAGATCGGATGATTTTTTCATGTATTTATCCATTCGTTACTAACACATGATCAAAGTTGTTTTTTTTTTCGTCCAATATCGAACGTTTTTTACAGCTTGCCATTTTCGTAATTTCCAAAAATTATCGTCATTCGAAACTTTGATTATAATATTACAGGCACTTGATAATTTTTTTCTCGACGATCCGGCTTGAAAAAAGTTTTTGCCGAGCGTTTCCTATTCGGCATTTAATTTTTTTCTGCTGTACGAAAAATGGAATTTCGATTTTTCTCCCAAAATGCTCAATTTTTTGGCAAGTACTACTCGTCACAAAAATACGCTTCGTTTTGTTTTTTTCAAGGACTTGAAAAACCGTTGAAAATCACATACTTTCTCAATTGCAATTTTTTAACATACGAACGAAGCCAAATAAACTCGTGAATAACGAACCCCATCCAACCCCCGTCCGAATCTACACATAACGGCGTTCGACGCTAGAGTTCCAAAATCTCGAGAGACCGACACGGAAATGGTGTGAAAAAAAAGGAAAGAAGAAACTGCGCCGTTATCGCGATGGATAAGGAGTACACGAGAGAAGAGTGGGCCACACACCCACGTGCTCGCGGGGCCGATCACTCGGCGGCCGCATCACCCGGCCCGCGCTCTCGCCGTACATTTAGTCCCCCTCGTGTACATATACGTATATATCGGGGTCCGTCATCATCGCGGAGAGTCAGCGCGAGAGCACACTTGTCTTCCTACTTGCTTGTAAACCGCGATCTCGTTCGGGAGCGCACGATATCGCGGCTAGATAACTCTGCGGAAACTCGAGCGCCCACGCATTCACGGCGTTCCCTCGGGGGAAGATCGTCCGACAATTTGGCTTTTTTTTTTTTTTTTTTTTATATAAACAAATGAGAATGACGATATTTTGAGGCTTGGTATTATTATTGTTTACCGGCTAACGGGTCGGACGGGCGAGACAAGTTTCACGACGTCGACGATGCACCACCGCGCTCTATATCTCGCTCTCTCTCTACTCGGGACTCCCGTACGCGCGGACGGACATCGTTGGTTCCCTCTTGTTGATCAACTTGATAACTAGTTCTTAAGTCGCGCGACAAAAGAAAAGAGAGAGCGGATGAGCGAGGAGAAAATAATGGCCCGACGCGAAAACACGTGCGTACGGTGCGCCGCGTGCCGCGCGACTGGCCGCCCCGGCGATCCGTCCGTCTACCATCGTCGTCCCCCCGTTTGTAAACGCGCTGCGCCCCTACACTTTCGCTCGCTCTCTCTTTTTACGCGCGTCGTGTATTCCCTACTGGCGCTGCTGCCGAAGAGAGATCCGCTCCCCCCCGCACCATCTTCACCGTAGCGGGGAGCCTTTCTCTCTCACCCACGCCCGAGGGAGCCCTCGAGGCTATCGCGGCCACATCGCGGAGCTTCCGCGCTCTCTTGCGCCACCGCGCTGCGGCCTCGCGCCCTGTGCGTGTCTCTGCCTCGTTCGCCCTTTACGCTGCCGGTAAACGCAGCGATTCTCGGTTGGCACAGTTCGATCATCAAGCCCGGTCGGTAAGAACGACGCGCGGGCTTCACGCGCTTTTTTCTGGCATACATCGACGGCGGCAAATTTTACCAAAATCATGATGGATATATACATACAGTTAAAATCCGTTTTCAGTTTGAACGCGTTTTCCCTTGAGAGAAATTGCCAATATACTGAACGTTTTTGTTACAAACAGTTTTACTAGTAATGACTAGGATTTACTGGTAAATCACTATGAATGTTACTTGAGTTGTACTTTATTCAAATTTTTTACGATGATCGGATCAAAGTTGGGTATCTCGCGATCAAAGCGCCACCGCGCGCCCGACGGGGGAGCCTAGTACGGGCGGCCAAACTCCGAATGGGGAGCGGCAGAAAAAGCGTCCGTGAGAGGTAAAAAGTTTGGGTACAAATTTTACCACCAGGGTCGCTGCGATAACCAGTGACCGTGCGATAAAGTAAAAGTGAAAGCACTGCGTCAAAGTGACTGCTACACTCCGATAAACCCTAAAAAAGTAAACATTTAAAAAAAGCAACGAAATGACCATTCCATTTGGAAAAATAATGTTGAAAACTTTCTCCATAACGTAATGGCTGTAATACCGAAAATAGGAGCAGGAAACTAGTAAGTATTTGAAAAACGAAGGAAATCCTTCCGAGATGTAAGGGATTATCACTAAGATTGGCACTTTTTTCAATTATAAATTATTTCGAACGGTTGAAAACAATGGATAGGATAAAACATGGCGACTCGTTTCCACGTGGACACGATAGTTGTTTCACGGAGTGAACTAATTTTTTTTACCGTAATGATAGCACCCATGCGATGGAAGTGACGCCAGTGGCGCAGATTGGTACTCATGAATTCTGCAGTTTTATGCGCGTTTTTCTCACGCCTTCGGACACGAGTTCGAACTCAGGTACTTTAGTCACTCTGGACAAGACTGCAAAGTGGCCTATATATATACATATATACGCCACATACTCGTACGCAATAGGTACAAACCCTCGCGACGGCCGGCTTTTATCTCTCAACCGATTCTTCATATGCAGAGTGATGAACAACCACTAGTGTTATTTTAGAAGCATACAGTGTGCACCATTATCTGCAAAACGCTCTTTCTGAAAATGTTGTGCGACAAAAATTAGTATCTCTTCACATGCGCATTTTCTATTCGTCAAGTATTAAATAATAAACGAGAATTCTTGAATCATACTATCCATTCGCATTTTTTAGCGAAAAAAATCTCCCAAAAAAACATCACTTGTCCGAAGGTGGCTTGCGCGTTGCGTGCGTGAATACTTGGACTTTGAACGCGAATATCTCGGGTAAGTTTCGTCGCATATTTTGAAAAAAAGTGTTTTGCTGGCCATGGCACACCCTAAATGCTCACAAAGGGAAGTCATGAATCACCCTGTATATGTATTGCGTTCACCATGAGAACGACACAGCGCCGCGCAGCTTTGAGCGACCTGGGGTCAGGTGGGGGCAGCGAGACTAGCTGCTCAATACCGTATCATCATAACATTAGGTGCAGAGACCATTTAGCAACGCGGAGAGGGTGAAGAGGGCGGCGCATTAGGCGGGATCTGACCGTACCGGACGAATTTAGGTTCAGCAGCTTGTCGTTCTCTCGTTGAACGCAGTATACGCGCACACACACGCACGCACACACACACACACACACACACACACACACACACACACACACACACACATGCGTGTGTGCGTGTACGTGTAGGCTCAAAGAAACGATCGAAAAAAACCGATGGCGCAAAGGTTTGTACCGATTGTATACGGGTGCAGTAACAGCGCCGCGTGATAGAATGTAAGCTCGTTACGTACGCGAAGGCGCGGACACACACACACGCATACGTGTCGTAAACGCATCTCCTTTCGCGTTTACACGGCTCCCGTATAAATGAGGCCGGCCACAATGCAGCGGGTGTCCCCGGTGTATATACGCCAACGGGAGGTGCGCATATGCGTGTGTGGTCGTTAAACCATGCGCGCTCGGCGTCGCGGGCGAGGGAGAGAGAGAGAGAGAGAGAGAGAGAGAGAGAGAGAGAATAAAACATTGGGACAATGACCAGCGTGCTCTGTTTCTCTCTCTCTCTCTCTCTCTCTCTCTCTCTCTCTCTTTCTGTCCCACGCAGGACGTCTTCAGCGATAAAGGCCTCGCGTTCGCAACGAGGCGATAAAGCGCAGCCGTTTCCCATCTTCCCGCTGCGTGTGCACGATCCGCGGCGGGTTTACGTGAGTCTAAGCGGAGTCGCATTCTGCGATGCGGCTAAGCTAAGGTCCGCGAAGGGTCCCGTGGCGACTGCTCGGCTCGTTGACTGGCCAAAACGGAACGAAAGTGCAACTTTTTAAATTGTTTAATTTCGAAGTGAATTTAATTCATTTTAATGAATTCTCGTTGGATGGAGAAAAAATATCGTACATCTGCATGAAATTAGGTGGAAAGGGATCCGGATAGGAGAGATGGTATAGTAGTGTACAGCGGCGATGAGGCGCTATCGGAATGATTCAGAAGCACTGTTCCGCGACAGACGGGAGGCCGGAAGTGACTGATTGTTCGGAAGGGTGGCGACCTCCGTCTGCTCTCTCTGTCTCTCGTAGCGAGGGTCAATCGCCTTTTTGCCAATTGACTCCGATAAGGCGAGCACGTCGCAGCGCTGCGGCAATTAGCGCGAATCCCAACGATCGAACTAGAGTGTGTTTTCCTCTTCTCTCTTTCCGCCGCCTCGCGAGCACGAAATCGGACGAGGCGAACAAAGCGAATGCTTCGAGCGAAATGAGTAACCGATCGAGGGATAGTTGGCGGTAGCCGCGCGCGCAGCGACAGTGGAGGTCGCTCGGGCCGCCGTGCGGTGGAGCCACTCGCTGGAGCCTGAACAGCGCGCGCTGCTCACTCGTGCACCGACCAGTGTTGCCAATCTATTAAAATTGTAACAGATCTATTACTTTTGTGTATGATTTAGGCGGATCTATTACGTTTTTGGAAAAGTAAATGGCCGTAGTCATCTTGAGTCATTTCCGCCGCGCAGACTCAGGAGCGTTTCTCTAGCGCGAGATTAACCTGACCATTGACCAATCACCGACTTTTCGCCCTAACTCTACCTTCGCTAACCGCTTTATGGCCTATGCACACTGCGCGTGATTTGCGATGAGTACGATCATTGTTAATTTACCTTCGGCAAATATATTTAACCGATCTGCTTGAGTTTCGGACTTGCCCTGATATGCCACTTAAAATGTGGGCCCGGCTGTTTTTAATCAAATGATATTCTGCTTTTTCTTATAGAATATGCGGCAAATATTTTTTTTTATAGATTCCTCGTTGTTTAACCGAAAGCAAAAGATTCCGATTCTTCAGATATCGAAAGGGTTTTTGTCAACTAACCTGCTAACCTGCTGTCAGTTAATTCACAAAACAAGTATGTATGACTCAATGATATTTTTTTGATAGGAACATAATATCTTGACTCAATGATATTTTTTTGATAGGAACATAATATCTTAAAATAAGAAGTAGCGAGAAAATTTGGTTCAATCTATCATATCAATTTTGTGTGTCCGATCAACATGAACTGAATTATTAAGACAAAAAATATATTTTGCAATTTTTATTTCTGCAAAAATACTGCTGTTTCAACCTCAAACTTATGGGCTATGATTTTTGTAGGCATGCCGAAAAGAATTCTGACTGTTCTGAAAGTACCACCACTGATACGACTACTGATCTGACAGCTGAAGACTGATTCAAATCACGTAGATGAACCATCGAAAAAGCGACGTAAATCGTACCATCAAAGGTTTAAGGACGGCTGGCAACAAAGCTTTTCATGGTTAGAAAAAAGGCCGGACAAATCGTTTTGCACAGCATGTCTCAAGACGATTAATGGTGGGGTCACACACTTAAAACGACATGAGGCTACCGATCACCACAAAGAAAATATGAAAAAGGCTGAGAGGACTGTCAAGATTAACGAACATTTCAACGAAAAAAATCAAGAACAGGAGAAGCTGGTCAAATCGGCTGAATTGAAGCTCACGATGTTTTTGCATGAACACAATTTACCTTTCCTCCTGATGGATCATTGGCCGAAGCTGATTGCATCTGTATGCCCAGATTCGAAAGTAGCGAGAGCTATCAAATGCTGCAGAACAAAAGCGACCAACTTAACAAAAGACCTCATCGCCAAAGAACAATCATCAGTCATTTTGGAAAAATTGAGACATAATGTTTTTTCAATAATAATTGATGAAACTACCGATATCGACAGAAAAATCACTTGTTATCGTAGTACGATTTTACGATAGCGGCGAATGCAAGGATATATTTTTAGGGCTGATCAAAGTACAATTCTGTACTGCTAATGATATCTACCACGCAATCTGCGACTATTTCAAAGAAAAAAACATTCGTGTAACAAATATGATTGGTCTGGCAGCTGACAACGCATCCGTGATGATGGGCAATATTAACTGAGTACAAGTCTGTTTCAAAGGAATAATACCACACCTGTTCGTCCTTGGATGCGTCTGTAATTCATTTCATTTGTGCTCTTCAGCTGCAGCTAAAAAGTTGCCAAGAAGTCTGGAAGATTTGATACGAGCAATTTATTCTTACTTCTCCCACAGCAGCAATCGATCTGGAAGATTACAAGAGTTCCAAGTATTCCTTGAGTTGAAACCTCGCAAATTATTGCATCCGAGTGGGAGACGGTGGTTGTCTCTGCAAGTAAATGCGTCGTGTCAGTTGTGTTTAGGATTCTGTACTCAATGTTTCAGTTTATTAACTGGTATTTACCTACTTCTGTACATGATTAACCTCAAAGTTTGCATGTATTTATTGATGTTAACATTTTTGTTTCAATGCAGGCTGCTGTAGATCGGGTGTTAGAGAACTGGGAAGCATTGATCCTTTTTTTCACGCACGTATCCTTTGAAGATGACTTGCCTGCAACGCAAGCGATTCTCAATGCATTAAGAAACCCCATACTCAAAGTATATTATACTTTTCTCTCTTATATTCTCGAAAGTGTCAATCGACTTAATCGAGAGTTTCAAGCGGAGAAACCACAAGTACATCTTCTTCTGAAGAGAGTTTCAGATTTGTTCCGAAACTTTTTAGGAATTACATGAAAGAAGATTATCTGGATCGGGTTCCGATAAGAAAAGTCTAAGCAACTGATCCACGAAATTTCATTCCCTTGGAGAAAATATACTTCGGGGCAAAAGCTGAAATTTTAATGTCAAACGACAATATTGATCGGATATGATCTTATACGAACAGATACGTTCAGATGTCACATAATGTATGTTCAGATACGAATTTACGGTACCAACTCGCCTTGGTACTTAGTCAGATATAAACAGATATGAGTTCATATATGGTCAGGCCAGATACCGTATTTGATCAGATATGATCTTATATATGCATATATGATGTGGAATATGATCAGACTTAATCATATATGATACTGTAAAATGTCAGATATGAATATATCTGATACATATATGACAATATCTGAAACATATATGAACATATCCACTCAGACATGAAATTTTTTTCCCGGGAAAAATAAAGCACGTGCCTTCACGTCGGCACGAGCGAAAGTATTTTGCATGCTAAAGAGTCATTGAACAGTAATTTGTGCTACACGTGGGAGCCCCGAGCCTCGCTGCTATCAAATTAAAAATAACCTTTCACAACGTTTCTATAACGGTTCGCTTAGGGCATCATACGTTGCTTATCTATGCATTAATATTTGTTATTCAACTTTCCAGCTTTATTTTTTATAAAGAATTATCTTTTTATTATAGACATTAAAAATTAAGAGTTGAAATCAAAACATTGTTGTGATAAACTATGTTTCAAAAAAAGTAATAAAAACCAAATGGCATTATAAATTTTTGTTATTAAAATTCATAGAAAAATCGATCCCAAAACCGCATAAATGTATACATGTACACATTATTCATGAGTATTCCGTGCACCCTTCCCCTTCTCCTCGTTTGTTACGTTTTAGTACGTTTTCTTGCCGCCGTCTAGTACGGGATAAAATCTTGGACTGGCAACACTGGCACCGACTGGCCCGGCGTTCGGTAGCGCCCCGAGCTTTCGTGCACTCCTGTGTTTCACGCACAATAATCTTGATCTTGAATCGCTTTCTTCTTTCGTGACGCTTGTATGGTAAAAAGCCAGTCGACCAATGGCGACATCGAGGACCACATTTATGGCATATCGTATCGCTGGTGTACGATCACTGCGCGCGCGCGCGCGCCCCGTACGACGACATGATAAACGGATGGCAGGGCGTGCGAAAGGTCGTTGGCTTCGCGCGACCGATTATTCGCAGTTTTCGCCACGGCCATCGCGTTTCGTTGACGCGCTCGCGACACACACATGTGTAGCACGATAGCAGTCGGCTCTCGAGCGCAACGAACTACGGGAAATATGGGAAACAACGTTCCCCAAAAAAAGATGGGTGCAAATTTTGGCAACTGATTGTGGCCACATTTGTCATGCAATTGTTCCTTGACTTTTAGTTTGTCCTTGGGGTGGACATGTTAACAAACTGCTTGTATGAAATTTGAAGAAAATATAGCGCCATTCGTTTTTATGTTCGTAAGCACATGAAAAAGAAATATTCATGATTTTCACGTTTTTTGACAAGAAATCGCATTATTATCATCATTATTATTAGTTACAAGCTCTGTTACTCGTAGTGACGTAACAATCATGATAATAATAATGATTATTAATATGATAACTAATTATTAAAAACAGTAATAATTATTATTACTATAATTAATTATAAACCATAATTTTATTATTATTTAGTCATTCACTATTTTGATTTTTTATTCGAATGATTATTATTTGTTACCACTGTTTTTATTTTGTTTATCATTTTTCATTCCCATTATTATTATCATTATTTGTCAAATAGATTTCATTGGTTTTTCACAACAAAATTGCATTATTATTATTGTTATTAGTTACAAGCTTTGTTAGTAGTACTAACATGATAATAAGGAATGATTACATTAATAGAGATGATTAATTATCATACACAATTATTATTATGCTAATTAATCACTATAAATAATTATTGTTATTATGATAATTAAGTATGATAGGCCATTACTTTTAGTAACATAATAATACTACAATAACAATTAATTACAATAATTGTGATCATTAATCATAATAAACAACTATTATTATTATTCAGTTTCGTTATTTCTTACAGCTGTTTTTATTGTGGTTATTATTTTTCATTCGATTAATTCCATTACCATTTTTTTGTGAAGAAACAAAAATTTCAACGCCAAGTACAGTTTTCAAAAAGTAACGAACCATAATTTCGAAAAAAAACGGGTGTCTCGTGATCGCGCGCGTGCACGCGCTTTGCTTCAACTCGGACGAAGCGCCGCCAAGCGTTGCGCAAAGAAGTTATTACGCGCGACGAAACGCGGCGACACTTTGAGTGACCGCAAATTCACCGTGCTATTGTTGCGTGAAGCTCTCGCTACGAACTTATTCTCTCTCTCTTTGCTTGAAACAATGGGGCACGAGAGAGAAATGAGCGAATCTGCGAGATTCCGAGCAACATGCGGCGAGGGGAGATAAGATTGGTTTCGTAAATAATAAATAAGCATTGCCGCGAGGATGCGCGCCTCGCTGCTGCTGGATAACAGATGTAGGTGTTTAGCGGCCGGTGCGAGCGCGACCACGTTAGTCGTCGCCAGCAACTCGAGGTGCGCGAGTGTCTTCCGCCTAGCTTCATCTGAACGCTGTCCCTTTCTTTACGACCGAGCGAGATTCAGGTGGACAGTTCTTTCCTTCGTGGACGTCGGTCTACGTGAGTACGAGTGGGCATTTCTGACATAGCGGTGGGATTTCGGCTGTACTCTCCTCTCTACCTTTTTTATTTTCATTTTATCTTCTCTTTTTCTTTCGCTTTATGTATCATTTTCGTTTATTTTATGTTTAAATATTACTAGTCTTGGTTATAAACTAATGATTAGGGAAAAACGATGTGAACATTTTTGTGCGATTGTCTTTGTAAATGATCGCGCACGCTCTTCCATATACATGGAATCACATTTAATATAATTTTTAATCGCCGCTCGAGATAGTCAATGCCGTGAATGAAAAGGATGTATGGTTGATGATATCGTGAATAATCGAATGATGCGGAATGTACACAAGTTATTTTCGCGACGGAATTGTGAACCCTTTAAATGTCCCATGTTTTTGGATTCTTTTAAGGTATTCTCTTCACGAACCCGAATATTTTACAATTAACTGATTTTCGTCTATAATAAAGTAAAAATACATCCCAGTTTACTAGTAAAATTTCAAACCAAGTTACCGGACTTTTAACGAAAATGGACGACTCTAAAAATCGTCTCATATATACGGCGCTTTATGGAGACAACACGCTGGCCACATTTCTATTTAATAATTGATACACCAAATATCTCTAGATGCCTGATATGAACTGCTCACGCGTGTCAAAAATTCTAAAGAATTCGTCACGATAATGAAAACAGTGGGTCATCCACTGTTTAAAGAAAATATTGTTTGAACTTGGAAAAATGTGACTAGCAGAACATTTTTGGATAAAGTTCCGAAAAGTGCATACCGCCGATTAATTTTGAATTTCGTGTACCCGTGTATTTTGACTCGATGATCACAAATATGGTAGTGAAAATACCCACAAAATTGATTTTCAAGGTCAAGCTCACAAAAACTGATTTTTAAACAGTTTTTTTTTGTATTTTAATAAATGTTGATCTTAGAGAAAAATGTTTCCTACAAAAGTTGCAGCCTATAAGAAGATTGATCTTTTATGTTGTATACAGTTTTTGTGTGAAACCCTTCTGTTTCGAGAAAAATGGGATAATGGTACATTTTCCTAAACTCCATTAGGTTCGATATTATCTACTTACGCACTTCACCGCGAGAAAGTTGAAGTTTAGTCTTCAAAATGCAGTTTAGTCTTTAAACCAAACCAAACCTGAACAAACAATTTTCTTAATACAAAAAAAATACAAAAAATACAGGCACGTTAAAGACTCCAACCTTCCCGCGGTCAAGTGCGTAAGTAGATAATATCGAAACTAATGGAGTTTAGCAAAATGTACTTATTGGAGCATTATCCCATTTTTCTCGAAACAGAATGGTTTTAGCCAAAAACTCTATAGAACATACAAGAGCAATCTTTTTATAGGCTACAACTTTTGTAGGAAACATTTTTCTCTACGAGCAACATTTATCGAAATAAAACAGAAAAACTTTTAAAAACTCAGTTTTTGTGATTTTTGACCTTGAACATCAAATTTTCGGGTATTTTCACTATCATATTCGTGATCAGCGAGTCAAACCACATGGGTACACGAAATTCCAAAGTAAACGACGGTACGGGCTTTTCGGAACTACACCCAAAATTTTTGTAGCCGGCACTTTTTAGAGAAAATATAAAATAATGTCTAAATCTACTAAATTTGCGCGAAATTTTTATTCCGGTTTGTCTTGGCTATAATAATTGATTGTGGCTTATTTTTATTAAGGGGCTATACCAGTGAGAACGCTGAAAATTTGGGTGTTTTTCGATAATTTTTTGGAAGAAAAGTACTCAATTAAATGTTTCGGAAAATTAAGAAAATATTTGGCTATATTTGACCTATACTACATAATTTTTTCATAGAAAAATATTGAGATCCAAACGACTTATGCGCTGATTTCGGAGCTTTCGAAAAAGGAAAAAATGTCGTTAATCTGGAAGGTATTTCCTGTACAATGACGTAAGATTTTTAAAAAATATCAAAATTTGACAAAATGGCGTAGTTATGAAAAAAGTCTGTTTCCTTGCCTATAAAATGGTCTTTTTTTTCAATGCCAAATCGTCAATTTTCATCCAATCAAAAATATCCTCATTGTAGAGTAAATATATTGAAGAGTACTCAGTTCAAATTTTAAGTCATTCGGATAATTGCTCTTTGAGTTACAATGTCAGCAAATTTGAAAAATCTCATTTCGAGAGAAACGCGTTTAAAGATTAGCTATCGATTTTTGCAAGATAAAATGATACTAACCATAATAACTGCTAATCAGCTATACCTGGCCCATATACTGGACCCTCCTCTCCCTCGAATGATGCCTGCTGAGAGGCTGAAGCTTTTCACACTGGTATAGCTCTTAAGCGCCACTGTAATTTACCAATGATTCAGAAGGGCCCACCTCATGCCCCCACAAAATACGGCCCACCGCAAAAGGAATGCCTTAATGACTTGAGATAATCCCGTGCCGAAATGTGACCAGGCATTCCATACTGTGTGTTGGGCTTAGGGTTTCTCATTTCTCGACTTTTTTTTTCTCGGGACTCGAGAATTCTCGACTAGGAATTCCCGGGAACACTCGAACTTTCGAGAAATTTCAAAAATTAAAAAGAAATCATCAAATGATTAATTAAATGTAAAATAAAAAATACGCTTATTAATAATCATCAACATTTATTATTTATTCAGTCTTGTTTGGATAAAAATTTTCATTACTTACACATATTTTTAACAAAACAACTAAATTAAACTTTGAGTATCTTCGTATAACACTTTTGATTTGTCTTTTTATTAAGGCCTTAGGCCACTCTAGAGGCCGAAAAAATAGGCTTTTCGGGGATTTTTTTTTTCAGAAAAACTACAAAATAAATCGAGATTACAAAAAGGGTATTTATCATACGCATCAGTGACTGTATAAAATAATTTTTTTGAAGCGATTAATTTTAAAATGTCGGCTGTGCAGCGTTTATCTGAAAACTGCATTTTTTAAGTTGGCCGGAAACATAACTCGGACAATTTTCAACCGATTCACTTGGAATGTTGAATATATCTTGAAAAATTCATTGGCTATGGAAGTACGTAGGATTGTTTTTTTTTATTTTGCATAGTTTATTTGTTATTAAAGATTATCTGACGATTTTTTAGGCAAATTTTTGGAAAGTGAAAAATTTCGTCAGATAATTGTTAATAACAATTTAACTATGCAATATAAAAAAGATCCTACGTACTTCCATAGACAATGTATTTTTCAAGATACATTCAAAATTTCAAGTAAATCGGTTTAAAATTGTCTGAATTATGTTTCCGGCCAACTTAAAAACTGCAGTTTTGAGATCAACGCTGCACAGCCGCCATTTTGAAATTAATCGCTTGAAAAAAATTATTGTATACAGTCACTGATATGTATGATAAACACCCTTTTTTGTAATCTCGATTTATTTTGTAGTTTTTCTGAAAAAAAATCCCCAAAAAGCCTATTTTTTCGGCCTTTAGAGTGGCCTAACCCCTTAAGAAGTACTTTGAATATTTATCTTAGATTCCTTTCTGAGGTAAGTAAAAATATTGATCGCACAGTCTTTTAATGAAACAAATAGTAGGTACATGAAGTATCATCATAAAAACAATCTTTAAATTAAAGTCACATACAGTACATCTTTCTTCCTATAAATAAGTAGAACTTTCAACCATTTATAGTCCTTTAAAAAAACAGAAAATAATTTTTTAATAACACAATCAACTAAAAAATATACTTTGAGCATTTGCCAATGAAGAGCTGCGCTGTGCGAAGCGAAATGAAGCAATCCTATTGGTGGACTTTTTCCTCGCTCACCGCTTAGCTACCTCGCACATCCCTGGTGGAAAAGCATCCTAAGTGGGAGATAAACTAAACGGAATGAACAAACGTGCAGAGGGGCCCGTGGTAGGGAGTGCATAGGCACAATCAAGACGCGATTTCCCGAGTTCTCGTCTCGAGTAAGGCCAAATTTCCCGGGAATTCTCGCTCTGAGAAGTCTCGACCAGAAACCTTGTCTCGTCTGATCCACCTGACTGCTCCCTCTATTTAACAGAAGCGGAAGGTCATAAAATCATTTTTTACGGCTTACCGCCTCTGTTTGGAAATTACAATGTTCTGGCCGGGTTACATTGCGAGTACACTTTCACGTAATGTATAGACCTGACTAGAACATAGAGATTTCTTGAAAATGAAGCCTGACTTTAATCCTATATATGACCGTGTGACACTTCTGTAACAAACCATCCAAGTCCTCACAAAATCCCATATTGACATTCAGTGCCGGCGTTAGGGGGGGGGCGCAATGGGGCGACGGCCCAGGGCGACAAATTCAGGGGGGCGCCAAGGTCTGGAGTTGGAGTCTCCTGCCTCCCCTGGTGCAAACCCTCAAAACTGTGCTCTACGCTCTTTTTTCTAAGATTAGAAAAAAGCTCTAAGATTTTTTTTAGATGGATTTTTTGAGGGTTTGTGGTCGAGGAGCAATTGAAAGACTATTCGGACACGTAGTCTTTTTTACACGATATTAAAAAAATTCCGGAAAAAAAGGAACCTGCAGTATTATGTGCAAATCTCCAGCAGAAGCTTACTGTTGGTTCCAATTCCGATATCGATGGAGACGGACTATATGACGAGCTCATAAGTCTGAAGCATTTTCTTCCCGGTGACAATATTTCGTGTATAACCGTTCTCAATTTCATACAACAGCGCGAAATTCAGGAACTGTATCCAAATGTTTGGATTGCTTTCCGGATTTTTGCAACCATTCCGGTTACAGTTGCAAGTGGAGAAAGCAGTTTTTCAAAACTAAAATTAATAAAAACGTATCTTCGATCAACAACCTCTCAATCGAGACTCTCTAACCTGGCTACTCTGTCGATTGAAACTGAAATCGCTGGACAATTAGATTTTTCTCAATTAATTCGTTCATTTGCTGACAAAAAAGCCCGAAAGGTAAAATTTTACTGAAGAACATCATTCAAAAAAACAAACAATTTAAGAAAATTTATCAAAAATTAACAAAATGTTCAATCTAAATGAAAAGTAAAAAAAAATGTGCAAGAAATTCAAATTCGAAAAGAAATTTGAAAAAATTTGTGAATGACAAAAAAAATCAAAAGGAATAAAAATATTTAAAAAATAAAAAAAAATAAAAAATGTAAAA
Organism: Ophion slaviceki; assembly: GCA_944452715.1. Lineage (NCBI taxonomy): Eukaryota > Metazoa > Arthropoda > Insecta > Hymenoptera > Ichneumonidae > Ophion > Ophion slaviceki. The sequence continues at coordinate 66,187,163 of OX101784.1, read as the reverse complement.
AAAAATAAAAAAATATAAAATAAAAAAATTGAAAATTAAAAAAAATATAAAAAAGAGGAGCTACAAAACGTTCTACGTCCGCGTCGTTAGCTCTGGGTAACGCTAAAGGAAAGATGAAATTCTTAATATAAGTTTACTTGGGATCAGCAAAAAACTAACACTTGATATTGCTTCCCTTAAGTGGGCGCCACAATATTTTCGCCCGGGGTGTCAGTGGCCCTTACGCCGGCACTGTTGACATTTAATCCTTTTTTGAATCAATGACACACGACGGCTACAAACCGTTGTATGATTTTTAGTGCAATTCCAATATAGTGCCAATAGATGGCGCTAGTTGAATCAAAATTTGTTCGAAATCCTCTTATCGTGAGATTGCAAGATTTGACTCTGCACAAAGTTTGCGAAAATCGAAAAAAAAAACGTATATAAAAACGACAAAAACTACGGGTAAGGCAAGGGGCAGTACTTTTTCCGTATACTCGAATGTCTACACGGATGTGGCCTCTTTCATTTCTTACAACGATTCAAGCGCTGCCATTGATTCGGAAAATGCCCGTATCTCAAGTACTTAAGGCGGGAGCCTGAATAAGAAGGTCCGAAAAATCGTTTTTTTTTTTCTTTCAATTGCTTATATCGATAGATAAATTATCCAAGAATATATTGACAAAGTTACAGAGACCAATTGTAAATATTTTCGAAAATACAAGGCTAAAAGCAGAGAAGCGATTGATATTTGATATTGATATTTCCTCCTATTGAGAACTTCGAAGCGCGTTTTCTCCAGTTTTCATTTTCACGATTTTTCCAAAATGGCGGGCGTGATAGCAAAAAAACTAAGGGACCTATTGAATCAAACCAAAGTTTACTTTCTTCAGTATGAAAATCTCTTCTAAGTGAATTAAAAAAGGTGTTGAAAAAGTATTTTTAAATCATTTTTATACCACGTTAAAGTGTCTTTTCAACAGATTTTTTTTCAAACCCTAGAAAAGTTTTATTTTCACGATTTTTTCAGCTTTTTCTTAATTCACCCAGGATGAAAATATATTACAATTGAAAATTTTATTGGTTTTATTTGGTTCAGTCAAGAATTACGAGCTGCATCTTTCCCGCCGATTGGCGCTTGCAGTGGCAAGACGCACATTGGAATAGGCTGATAAATCGGCAGTCATTTATTGTTTCGCGTTGAAAGTTTTGTTTATACATTACAAATATACATGAAAAGATACATCAATGTTTACTGGGCTCACTTGCTTTTTTCCCTTCTAAAAAATTCTCGAAAAAACGCTTTTTTAGGCCTTCTAATTCAGGCTCCCGCCTTAAAGCACAAACAGTTTTGTTTTGCGAGCACAGGACGTTCCTCGATTCACTTTTGTTGCAAAACAGACCAAAGCTGAAGGTTATGATTTCTCGAACAATCGGGACACTGCCGATTCTGCCTTTCCGCCTGCCTTTCCGTTTTATTATTTGACGCTTTAAATAAAGTTATCAGTCCCCCAATATTCGATCGGTGAGCCGTAAATTTTTAAGTGCGGCTGAATATAAATTGACCGTGTAGTGCAATTTTTTTTCTAGATCAGTTTCATGTTTGGTTTTCATCGGTGGTAAACTAGCGAAGGCGTAAATGAGCGCAAGGACTAAAGCGCGTGGATTGTCGTATTCCACGTGCCGTGATAAGTTACGGCGAAGTACGGTACGTGCTCTATCATGCGAGCAGCGTTGCCCTCGGAAAACTATTAATTTTTTAATTTAGCTAGTGCTTCTCCAATTTTTATTTGTACACGTCTTGCTAGTTAGCTCTTTATTTTTAGGTTTACCCTTGTGGGTTTTTACACAGTTGCCTCTTATACATTATTACGCGTTTACATGTTTCCTTTTCTATCATTTGTTTGCAGCGCTGGTTTCTTATATCTTTGGTCTACCTTCTTCCTCCCGTTGATGCATTCCCTTTTTACCATGAACTCGAACAGTCTCACATATTGACACATTGGCTTTTATCGGTTTCCCGTTCTTCCCCATATTCATTTTATACGGTATTAATTATTAATTTATCCTTAATTTTCTCCTCGCGGTCTCTGCCATTTTTCCAGACCATCTACCACTTGTTCATTTATTTTTTCTTCAATTTCTTCACATTCAAGTGTGTGCTGCAAATGTTCTTCCTCCTTTCTACAAAACCGACATACGGTATCTTCGTATCCCTTGTTCCCTCCTTTCCCTACATTGCCACATCTTGGCCTTGCCCATGTTTCCTTGGTTCTTCCCTCTATATCCTCCTCTTCCTAGTAATCTTTCAATTGCATACTTTGTTTTCGATGTAATACTTACATTTAGTATTATCTCTCATATTTACCGTATTTTTGTGTTATACCCTTGTTTTCGTATACTTCCTGTTGTTTATTTATGAATTATACATATATTTCCTTCAATTATTTTTTCATGCATCCGCATTGATTTATTTTCATGTTTTATTTGCATACACTTTTCGTATCAAACCCAAACGCCATTTTTAGTCAAGAATTATTTTTCCAAGTGGAATACACGAATATGTTAATCAATCAACCGATCAACAATGATCCCCGGAACTTCTTCAACGCTTATTTTGTCATTTGTTCTTATCCGCCAGAAAACATCTCTCGTGTTATCGCGCCGATTTGCACGCGATGGATCACCGATTCGGCACGGTCGCGTTCGTCTTTATCTTCGTCCTCGTGTCAACTTCGGTTGTGTCGAGCGAGGCCGTTTCGCAGACGAGTGCTCAGCGTAGCATCAACATAATAACGGACAACACTCATGGGGGGGACACTTTGGAGATCACGAAGGACGGGGAGAAGAAAGGAGACGAGGCGATTGTGGAGAAGATATTGCCGAGTCTGCCCCCTCCCCTGCCGGGTCTCCTATACCCGCGGGAGAGCGAATCGCGAGAGGCAAGCCCCTGGTTGAATCTCTCGTTTCCAGACGTCTTTAGGGTTCCGTCGTCAAACAAGCAGCATAAAATATTGCGAGAGGGTGCTTCGGATTGGGATCGCAATAAACATGGGGCAAAATATTGGAAATATTTTTTTGTGATTTTTCCCTATTTGCAAAATGACGGTCATTCGACAGGTCTTTTAAAAAGAAATTAAGGTTCCAATCGACCTTTTTTATTTTTAAGTTCCGTTTGCGAAATCTCAACCTTCAAAGTATAACGAGCAATGTGCATATCAGCTGAATATTGATTCTTCAAACAAATGACTGCGAAAACCTACCACATGCGTGTTCCCTACACGGAGAAAACAGGGGCCTCGAAGTTTAGAATTAAAGCTATGCTTCTAAAAAAAATATCATTAAATATCAAAAAGTATTGAATGGAAGATAAAAATTGTAATTATGGTATAGTAATAATGAAGAAATTTAAATTTTAACCTACGATATGGCACGTGAACTGATACAAATAATACATTTTATTCGGCATATTGTGATTTTTTGTAGTATTCAAAATATATTTTGCCCACGTGATTGGAGCAATTAGTTTCCAGTATTCTACAAAAAGTACGGTATAAAAGAGTCACATTTTACTAATGACTTCGTAATATTTTTCGCTATACGTCGAAGATTTATGCTATGCGTATAGTGAAATCTATATATACAGAGTGTCCCATTTTAATCTTACACCTGAATTTTCTCGAAAAATATTGCTCGGACGAACTATTGTGTGGAACAAAACTTCTAGGGATTGAAGGGGGACGTTTGAAAAAAATTTATTTGAGAAGCCAAAATTCAAAATGGCGGCGTTACAAAGGCTGACATGTTTTTTCCACCGGAAACATAACTTTTTTTTATTGCCAAAACATTTGTCAGCTGAAAACTAAAAACTTTTGTTGAAAAATTTTTTTGATAAAGTTCATAGTTTTCAAGTGAGAACATCATTTTCAATTATTTCAGATGTATCCAGGATTTGTGTTTTTTTTTTTTTTTTTTTAAGAGGTTTAGCGGGAAAATGCCTCCGCACCGTAGCAAATAATTGCCGTGTGTCGGGCTTGCACCGACTAAAAACCCCCATTCCTCTGTGGCCTTACAAATTCTCCCGCGGGACGACCGCTAGGTATTACATCGCGGGAGAGGCCTTAGCCGTAGCTCTTCCTGCAGTGTTGTCAGACGACCTTACATCCCCCGTTCCACTCTAGATGTTATGAGTGGTTTAGGGGTTCGTGTCGCTGATTTAATCTATGACTGCCTGGTCTTCCGGCGTCGTCTTCTTCCTCGCACGTTCTGCACGTCGCAACTCCTTCATCACTGCGGCAGCATAAGCCGATACCGCTGTCCATGCGTCTGCTGACTTCAGCATCAACTTAACCAGGTTGTCCGGGGTGATGCGTGTCTCCAGCTGATCCTCGACTATCGCGCGGGAGGCACTAAAACGTGGACATTGGAACAATGCATGTTCAGCGTTCTCCTCGACCGCTACACATGCTGGGCAGTCCGGGGAATTTTCATAATTAAACTTATAGAGATAAGCCCGAAAACAGCCGTGTCCTGAGATCACTTGAGTGAGATAATAGTTGAGCTCCCCGTGTAGACGGTTCACCCATATCTCCACCTTCGGGATTAGTCGATGTGTCCACCTTCCCTTGGGAGAAGCATCCCACATCGTCTGCCACTGGTTGAGACTGGTTGCTCTCGCTTCTGTTCTTGCATAAATGGGGTTTCTAGCTCCCTTCTGCTGGTACATCGATCTACGCTCCTCGGCAAGCACCTCAATGGGCAGCATTCCCGCGATAACGTTGATAGCGTCCTCGGAGACAGTGCGAAACGCACAGGCTACCCTCAAGGCGCTGACGCGATACGTTGCTGCAGCCTTCCTGCGGTACTCCTGGATTTTCAGTGCATCAGCCCATATGGGTATGCCATAGGTGAGCACTGAGGTCGTCACTGATGAAAAGCCACCAACATTAGGCATGAGTCGCGCCAGTGTGGTAGCCACCCCGGCGGCCTTTCTGCTGATCTGCTCGGTTTGCTCTTTGAAGTTCAGCCTCGCGTCGAGAATCACACCCAGGTACCGAATGAACGGTTGGGATGTGATTTCGGAGTTTCCAACCCTGAGCGTCACCGTTTCCATCACCTTCCTGCTGGATACGAGGAGTACTTCTGTTTTGTGGGCTGCAAGATGCAGTCCAACAGTGTGTGTGTGTGTGTGTGTGCGTGCGTGCGTGCGTGCGTGCGTGCGTGCGTGCGTGTGTGTGTGTGTGTGTGTGTGTGTGTGTGTGTGTGTGTGTGTGCGTGCATGCGTGCGGAACATTGTTGAAAATTTTTGTTTTTTTGTTTTTTTGTTTTCAAATTTGGACGATATTTCATGAGAAAATTTTGGAGGAAAATCGATGAAAAATAGTTTTTTTCCATTTTAATAGCGTTTGTGCCATTTTCAGGCCCAAAAACGTGTTTGTTTAAATCCTTGACGAACTTTGATCACGATGGGTAGAAAAACACACACACGCACACACACACACACACACGCGCGCGCACACACACACACACACACACACAAATCCTGGATACATCTGAAATAATTGAAAATGATGTTCTCACTTGAAAACTATGAACTTTATCAAAAAATTTTTTCAACAAAAGTTTTTAGTTTTCAGCTGACAAATTTTTTGGCAATAAAAAAAAGTTATGTTTCCGTTTGAAAAAAACATGTCAGCCTTTGTAACGCCGCTATTTTGAATTTTGGCTCCTCAAATAATTTTTTTGGAAACGTCCCCCTTCAATCCCTAGAAGTTTTGTTCCACACAATATTTCGTCCGAGCAATATTTTTCGAGAAAATTCAGGTGTAAGATTAAAATGGGACACCCTGTATACGAAGATTCATGCTATACGTATAGTAAAATCCATATGAAAATAGGACTCGCGCCCATGCGAGAATAGTTTCAAATGTAATATGCACGCATCATTTTTACTATACGGTGTGAGAATCATTTTTACACTTCTGTAACAACAAGTCTTAGAATTCCGAACTGGCAGTAAACTGCTATACTTTTCTAGCACTGAATATTATAACTCTGGCAACCAGTGTTAGAATTTGAGGCCGTAGTTTTCTCCGTGTAATCGGTCAATCAACGTTTTTTTCTAATACCACTAATGCTCGTCTATTGGTGATCGTAGGTGCGATCCCTCGACGGCATGTGGGACTTTGCGTTTTCGGTTGCGGGTGACCCTGGCAAGGGTCACAGTGACCGCGGGTTCCGCGACGTACTGTCCAAGGTAACGACTCATCGGAGAAAAGAAATTGCCATATCACTTGTACGTAAGTCCGTGATGAAAAGTTAACGGTGGTTATTCCAGTCAACAGAAGTGATACAAATGCCGGTACCCTCGTCGTACAACGACATCACGACGAGCAGTAAGCTCCGGGACCACGTGGGCGCCGTCTGGTACGAGAGAACCTTCTTCGTGCCCCTCTCGTGGAGCGATCAGCGCGTCTTCGTGCATTTCGGTTCCGTCAACTATCTCGCCGAAGTGGTAACAACGCCAACTTTCTCATACGCAGCTCACCTGCTGAGAATTTCTCGAAGCTCTACTTCGATTTGCCTTTCAGTGGATCAACGGTCACTTCGTGGGGAATCACGAATTCGGCCATTTGCCGTTCGAGATGGAGATCGGTGAGCGACTCTTGTACGGTGGGAGGAATCGTATCACGGTGGCGGTTGACAACAGTCTCACGTGGACTACTATTCCACAGGGCAACATCAAAGAGGCGATCGCCGACAACGACACGGTCGTTCTCGTGCAGACGTATACCTTTGACTTCTTCAATTACGCCGGTATACACAGGTGGGAAGGGTTTCCGTCCACAGTGTCGAATGGTACCTTGTATCGGTGAAATGGCAACCCTCAGTACCATTAAAATGGTACTTTCCCCTGATTAAAATGGTACCTTCAGTACGATTGAAATGGTACCGTCACCCGGTAAAAATGGTACCTTCGCTACCATCAAAACGTCACTTTCGCCAGGCGCCAAAATGCAGCAGAATTTCACTAGTTCCCTAGTTGTCACTAGCGTAAAACTTCGTCGTTCCTCAGGCCGGTACTGTTGCACACCAAGCCGCGAGTTTACGTCGAGGACATCACAGTGAAGACGCGCTCGAGCGAGGACGGAACTGGTCTCGTCGAGTATTTCGTCCGAGCGGCCGGTTCGAAATCGAACGAACGGGTCGTTTGTTCAGTATCTTTGCGAAAGCGCGACCATGAACAAGCAGTGAACGAGGCGTACGCGTCATTCAACGGCACTATCCGAGTACCGAGAGCGAAATTGTGGTGGCCCAGGGGAATGCACACGGAGCCCGCTTATCTCTACAGCCTCGAGGTGAGCCGGCAAATTGCAATTTGACCTTGAAAGTAGAGAGAGAGAAGTAACGACAGACGTGCGTAACCTCGCGATCACGAAATTCCATCGAGGTCTCGGTGTCGGTGGCGACGGAGAACGCGTCTACGAAAACCGACGTCTACCGACTTCCGGTGGGTATACGGTCCCTTCGGTGGGACAAGACGGAACTTCTCGTTAACGAAAAGCCGATTTATCTGCGGGGCTTTGGACGCCACGAGGACTCACCGATCCGCGGACGCGGCCTCGATCTTCCGACTATGACGAGGGACTACGAGCTCCTCGACTGGGTTGGCGCTAACGCCTACAGGACCAGCCACTATCCGTACAGCGACGAGGTCCTCGACATGGCCGACAAGTGAGACACGTCGGAAATAAAAACTCCCGGTTCTGTCGAACCCTCGAGGGGTGATGCTACTACGAACCCTGAGAAAATAATTCCAATTGAGAACTTTTCGGACTTACAAGAGTAGATCCCATTTATACTTGAGGCACTTTATCAGTTTCACTGTACATCGATGGAAGTGTATAATGCCATGCCATTTTCTTTTTTCTAAGCCGCGCTTGATTTCGCTTTCAACTCCAATTTTTTTAAATAATCTGCATGATGCTAGAGAAATGCGTTAAGGATATTTCAATTTTTGTTTTTGATGGCAATTGGAAGCATTTGAGTTTCATTTTCGGGAAGAAAAAATGCGAATACTGTCACAGGAGCAGTTTTTTTCGAGCTTTTTTAAATTCAGGGTTCTATAGAAATAAGAATGATAAGAGTTTCATTATCAGAAAACAAAAATCCGCGAAATATTGTTGAAAGACAAGTCGGTTTCAGTTTTTCAATATCTATTTTTCATAGGAATGACACATACACTCATTACAAAAATTAAGGGAACAGTCAAATTTCAAAAGATTTTAATTGATTTTTTAATAGCTGTAACTTCGTGAGAAATGGTCGTATCTTTAAGAAAAGGGGGTTTTAAAGCTTGAAATTGCTAGTTTACGAATCTCACCGGAAAGTTTTAAGCAACACGCTTGGCGTGAATCTAAGAAATAGTGCGAGGCAAAAATTTTCGATTTTTTTTTTCGGAATCGTCCACGGGCTCGAATAAATTTTTTGTAGCTTGATCAATAACTGGGGTCATTTAGCCTAATTCTTCAGTTTCAAAACGGTATTTTTTGGACCTCTGTACGACCATTTGTCGCTCAGATATCGGCGTTTAAAGAAAAAAAGGAGCTCTTTTTGTAGATCATCAATATCTCATGAACAAATGATCGTACGGTGAGCTAAAGGTGGGTTTCGTAAACTGAAATAAATTCTCTGAAAACACCTTTTGGTACTTGAAAGATTTTTTTAACCGTAATATTGATTTGAAAAAGTACGAAAAAATGACTTTTTTCCCGTAATGGAAAATCCACGTCAACTTTGCAAATATTGCGAAAATAACTCATGTGTCTAGGTTTTTTTAGTTCAATACATGCCCAAAGACCCTCCACAATTAAAAATTGATCGGGTGAACCGTTATTTTTGACCGAAGCGTCAAAGTTTTATCAAAAATTAAAAGAACACTTTTATTGTTCCATAAATGTCAATTAATGATGAATGAAATGAAAAAAAAACATTTCCGTTATTTTTTCTTACAGTTTCGCAATAACTTTTCTTTAAATCTTGGAAAAAGAAAAAATTCAAAATTTAGAGAAAAAAATTGATTTTTCAAAATTAAAAAAAAAACACGATAGCCGCCGAAACGTCCATCGTGTCACCTACAACTCGGTATGAGTAACCCTCCTCAATGGAAGTGACGAACCGAGCAACTTCAACTCCCGACAAATGTCGTCTCACGATGATTGCGTAAAAAAAATTCGAAAAATTAGAGAGCTTTATTTTTAACCAAAAAAAAGCGAGATTGGCAAAAAACTAGTTCTGGAGATACTTATAAGCGTAAGATGTGTGATGATAAATCCGATAGCGATACGTGTAGAAAGATGCATGAAGATTTACTAGGGGGTATCAACTTTATTTAATGCAATTAATTTCAACTCGATAAATTATGGCATGCAAACGAAAAAATCGCACTAACACAAAACAAATAATGATTTCAAAATATGTTCTACAAATTTTTAAATGAAAAAAAAAAATTGATTTTTTTTTTCAAATTTTGAAGAAAAAATCAAAATTTTGATCTTTTTTCTTTTTCCAACATTTAAAGAAAATTTATTGCGAATTGTGAGAAAAAATAACGGAATTTTTTTTTCATTTTAATCATCATTAATTGATATTTAAGGAACAATAAAAGTCTTCCTTTAATTTTTGATAAAACTTTGACGCTTCGGTAAAAAATAACGGTTCAGCCGATCAACTTTTAATTGTGGGGGTCTTTGGGCATGTATTGGACTAAAAAAAACCTAGAAACATGAGTCATTTTTGCAATATTTGCAAAGTTGACGTAGATTTTCAAAAACGGGAAGAAAAGACATTTTTTCGTATTTTTTTCAAATCAATATTAACGTTAAAAAAATTCTCTAAAGTACCAAAACGTGCTTTTAGAGAATTTATTCCAGTTTACGAAACCCATCTTTTGTCACATCCGGAAGGGACGCGAACATAGTATTTTTGTTTCCCTCTTTGTTGCCTACGCCTAGCGCAATAGCACGGGATGAGGGTAAAAAGGGGTAGTGCGTGGGAAAGAGTAGAATTAAGGAATTGACGCGATGTTTCGGTATTGAGGGATAATTCGATAGATTTGGTGTAAGATTGACACTATGTTATTTAGTATAAGATTTCTAGACGGTTTGAAGCGATCAGGTCTACGATAAATGATACAAAAAGAAAAGGTAAAGTTAGCTTACATTGGTTGTGTTTGACACTCGGTCGGTCGCTCGCTCGCTCGCGTAGATGTTTGTTGTCGCTCGCGTTACAAGGGCCTTCGCTCTTGGCCTGGTGCGCTCGCTGGTACAATCGCTGGTAAGGCGCTCGCAGGATTTTATGCTGGTCGTGTGTATAATCGACGTGTTTACTACGACGGGCACTACGCGTGGATATGAATATGAGCGGCGCCCGAGATCGATGAATTGAGGCTGATATTTAGGGAAAAATGAAGACTGTTCGTATGAAGGTTAATTGAAGATATTCGTTTGGCTTCTGAATTAAGACTTGATAGAAGAAGTTGATTCGATGTTGGTTGACGGAAGACTAAGTTCTGAATTTGATGAAGATTGTCGGGAGACTGGGATTGAGACTCGATAGAAGAACTTGGGTCGATGGTAGTTGACGGGAGACTGGCTTCAGGAAGGAAGTCTTTCTTGATATGAAAATTAGGAGAGGTTCAGTAGTGGGAGAAGAAACCTCAGTGAGAGTGTCGTCTTGGTCATCTAGTTCTTCGGGGATTGGTCCATTGGTCGTGAAGATATCGGTTGATTAGCGTCATTGGTCGCGGTATGGTGTACGAATACTTTACAAATTCGTTAGGCACGTGCGTGGCCTTATTTCAGGGCATCGGTTCTGACTAATATGCGTATGACGAGAAGGAGACCTTTGTCTCGTGTTTCGGCGAAAGAGCGCATGAGATATAGAGTTCGATATCAGAGACCTAAGCATTCGCATGGTTTGTGTTATGTCAATTTATGGCTATGGTGACTTCTCATATCGAGAAGTTTGTATATCGGACTACGCTGCGAGACCGGATGTCTTATTTTTCAGTCAGTGTTATAAATTCGACGGAGCCGTCTAGGCTATGTTATGATGAAGTAATCTAGGGTCGCGGCTTCTCTTGGTCACCATGCGGATGGGCCGGCATAGAGTTTTTGGAGTCTGTTGATCGAGTTGATGGTTGGTTTTTCGTTCGACAGCTCTTCTTGGAATATGCGCCTGAGATCGTGTTCTTGTTGACAGCCAATGGGATAGGAAAAGTCGATGACTGTGGCGGTGCTGCTATCGTATATATATCGCTGTAGGTTGAATATGCGTGCGAAACGTACGCACGTTCCTTTTTACGCTGTTACGCGTCTTATTCTTAGATTTATTCATTTAATAATAAGCTTTTAACGGCAAATGAGGATATTGGAAATAACCGAGAGAAGGCACATTCGCTAGGATGTAACACTTTAGCTCGCTGTCCGATCATTTGTTCATGAGATATTGATGATCTACGAAAAAAGCTCCTTTTTTCTTTAAACGCCGATATCTCAGCGACAAATGGTCGTACAGAGGTCCAAAAAAATATCGTTTTGAAGCTAAAAAATCAGGCTAAATGACCCCTGTATTGATCAAGCTAAAAAAAAATCATGTGCGCCCGTGGACGATTTTGAAAAAAAAAAAATTGAAAATATTTGCCTCGCGCCATTTCTTAGATTCACGCCGAGCGAATTGCTTAAAAAAAAATTACCGGTGAGATTCGTGAACTAGAGATTTCAAGCTTTAAAACCCATTTTTTTACGATACGACCATTTTTCACGAAGTTACAGATATTCAAAAATCAATTAAAACATTTTGAAATCTTACTGTTCTTTTAGTTTTTGTAATGAGTGTATTTGAGTTTCATTGCGATTAAAAGAATCTGCAAACAATTACTTATAACATAAGTTTCTTAAGGTTTTTTTTAATTGAGTTTTTCATAGAAACGATCAGCATTTGAAAGTTTCATTTTCAGAAGAAAAAATCCGTGTGAATTGTTCGTTAGAGGAGTTTGTTTGAGTTCTTTAATTTATTTATTTTCTCATATAAATGACAAGCATGTGAGAGTGTAGTCTTATTTTTTAAACCTGCGAAAATTGTCATAAGAGCAGTTTGTTTGGTTTTATAAAATTAATTTCGTTTTTTTTTTAATCCAAATACGAAAGATGTAAATTCCATTTTCAGAAAAAGAAATTCGCGAAATATTGTTGAAAAAGGAGTTTTAAGGGCGACTACTTCTAAGTGGGGCAACCCCCCCCCCCCCCCAGAAGATAAAATTGAGTCTATTATCTGTTGCCCCCCTCCCCGCCTCTTTTGCGAAACTAAGATGAGCTGCCTCCCCTAGTTTAGATCCTGCGTACGCTCTTGAGGAGTTTGTTCGGGTTTTTCAAATTTCGTTTTTCATAGAAATGACAAACGTTTAAAAGTTCCATTAAGAAAAAAACATGTGCCAAAAATTGCTTATAAGATGAGGAGGTTTGAGTTTGTTTTGGTTTTTCTCATTTAGTTTTTAATAGAAATGCAAGCATTTAGAAGTTTCATGTTGATGATAAAAGAAATCGACGCAAAATTTCTTCTAGGAGGAATTTGTTTGGATTTTTGAAATTTAGTGATTCATACAAATGACCAGCATCTGGGAATTTCATTTTCACAACAAAAAAACCCGAAGAATGGTTCATTGAAGTATTTTTCATCAAACCGAGAAATTTCACGCATTTCTGTAGAGAATTTAGTTCCAATGATGCTACGAAAGTTCGCAATGATTCGGATAAAATGTCTCCAAGTTGTGAGCCAGTAAAATAATGTACCGCTGGAGAGAAAACGTCGCCGACATTTTGCTTCAAATTATTTTGAGCTGGCCAGTGAAAACCTATCAGCTGAAACGGCACTTTTTGAAATCCTAAAGTACGATCGAATACCATAAAAAAATCTTTTTTTCTGCGTCCTGGACCATTATTGACCCTCAAGACGAAAAGATTCTCGTTACCCTTGAGACACGCCTTTGTATTTCGACCTCGACCGTTTGACACCCAGGCGCGGGATCCTGATAATCGACGAGTGCCCGGCCGTCGACATAGAAAATTATTCGCCTGAGCTGCTATTCCGCCACAAGATGGCCATGTCCGAGTTGATAAGACGGGACAAGAATCGTCCGTCGGTGGTCATGTGGTCGATAGCGAATGAGCCGAGATCTCAGCTGAACGGGACAGAGGCCCATTTTGGTGAAGTCGCGTCGCACACCAGGACACTCGATCCGACGAGGCCGATAACCGCTGCTTTGAGTCGCGGCGTCTACGTGAGTTTCTTTGGATTGGGTTTTTACTGACGCCTGCAAAGTGTGGACCTCCGAAAATATGAGTAAAACGTTCCTTCAATCAGCGAGATTCGATTTAAATGAATTTATATGAATTTAAATTAACTACAATTAATTAAGATTGAAATTTAAATTGGAAAAAAATAAATATTAATTGACATTAAAACTAATCACAATTGAAATTAAAACTCCTTAAAATTAAAATCGATCAAAAAGAAAATCCATTAAAATTAAGATTCAATAAAATTGATATTCACTCAAATTAAAATTCATTAATATTGAAATTCATCAAAATAAAAAATAATTAAAATTTATTAAGATTAAAATTAATATCTACATAAAATATTCGTGCTATATTCAGCGTCGAATAAAATAATCGACTTTGAACAAAACAATTACGCGAACCCAGCGAACGCTTGACTGATCATTCGTTTCCGGTTGAACAGGATGACGAGGCCGGCCAATTTCTCGACGTGATCGGCTTCAATCGTTACAACTCTTGGTACAGCGACTCGGGACGGCTCGACATGATAGTCGACAAAGTCGTGAACGAGGCAACCGCGTGGCATGCAAAGCACAACAAGCCTGTCATCATGTTCGAATACGGAGCCGACTGTGTGGCAGGATTGCACGAGGTATTCGATTATTGAGGGAGGCCGACCTCGTCGAGGCATCGTTGAAATTTTCTATCGTTGGAGCGCAATGAAAATTCTTCATTTTTTTTTCATTCATTTATCATTATCTTAAATCTCTGCGGAATCGGGTTACAGATCAGTAATGAGGATGTTAAAAAAATTGAGTAATTTTTATAGCCTAAATGTGCCAGAAATTGAGCTGTAGGAAAAAAATAACGTTGGAGTTTGCAACGTTGGAACGCAACGACTTTTTTTCTTCATTTAATTATGTTTATCACAATCCGAAGCCTTTTTTGCAAATTGAAGTCGTAAATGTCTAATAAAAATTCGTAAAAAAGAATTACTTTTCGTTGCACTTCAACAGTGGAAACTTCAACGTCATCGGCAGGAGTGTATAACTTTCTCGTTTTCGCCGCAGCTTCCTTCTTACGTGTGGAGCGAGGACTACCAGGTGGAAATGTTTTCCCGACACTTCGTGGCCTTCGATCGTCTCAGGCGGGCAAAGTTCTTCATTGGCGAATTTATCTGGAACTTTGCCGACTTTCGTACCGCACAGAGTAATAAGATATTCGTGTTACATTTTTAACTCGCCAATGATCCTTAGATGCTTTGAAATTTTCTTCTCTGTCGCGATGACGTTTTATAATTTTCAGAACTGCGAGGTCGGCCGTGATTACTCGAATGAGCGTGTATACAAAAAATTTTACAGAAAATATTGCGTATTTTTGTGACGAGAAGCATTCGCTTGAGAAAATTGAGCATCCCGGAAAGAAATCAAAATTTCATTTTGAGTACAGCAAAATGAAATTTCAAAAATAATTGAATTCCGTATACGAAACAGTAAAACTTTTTTTACGCATCCCGTCATCGTGAAAAACAATAATCAAAGATGCATTTTAAATGGGATAAATGGAATGTGAGGTATTCCTTTCATGAACCCGAATATCTAACAATTCACTGATTTTCGTTTACAATTAAGTAAAAATATATCTCAGTATACTGGTAAAACTTCAAGCCAACTTACCGAACTTTAACGGGTTACATCTAGCTCGTGGCCGGAAAAAGGATTGTTTTCTGGGAAAACGCGTGCAGGTTTTCAATTTTTTGCCGCCAAGAGTATCACTTTAAGTATTTTTTACAATGTTTGTATTGAAAAAGATTTATAATTGCGGTAGATACACTGGTTGGTGCAGACCGCTGTTTGAAAAACGTCGCGGTGATCACAGCTGCTCGGAAACAAATCATCCGAAATAAAAAAAATTAAACGCGGTTATTTTTTTCATGAAATTATCTAGTGCTCGCACGAAGAATTTAAAAAAACATTGATTTTTGAAGAAAAAAGCCGCCATCCAAAGTGAAAGTATCGATTTTGGGTGAAAAAACGCTCTGTTTTCGTTCATACAAAAAAAATAGTTTTTTTTTGTATCAACGAAAATAGAGCGTTTTTTCGATTTTTTTTTCGATGTATAGACATCGAAAAAAAAATCGTTCGTTCAAGCACTGCTTTTTAGTATGTAGAAGAAGCTTTTAAAGTTAAAGTTGACCGGTGCAGTGATTTTCGAGACATCGTGGTCACCGATTTTGAAAAACTCTTTTTTGAGAAAAACACGTTTAAAGTTCGATATTATCCTACCGCAGAGGGCAATGCGATATTCGTGTTGGATTCTCCACTTGCAAGTGATCCTCTGATGCTTTAAGAATTTATTTCCTTTTCTACGCTTTAAAAATGTGTTTATTTCAATGATCTGTTTTCTTCTTTTTTCTTATCTGTTTATTTTTTTTCTCCTTTGTGTTTTTCTCGTTCCTCTTAAAAACATTCCCTTTTTTCTCCTCCCTCTTTTAACTGTTCCCTGTTACCTTTCCCATATATTTTCTCATTGCTCAACGTTTCCTCACGCTTCTTTTTTCTTGTTTCTCTCGGCAGCCTACACCCGTGTGGGTGGCAACAAGAAGGGAATTTTTACGCGGACTCGCGAGCCCAAGATGGTCGCCCGTTACGTGAGGGAGCGTTACCACACTCTGGCGAACCTCATTGACGGTGCCGATCTCCCAAACGATCTCCGATTCTACGTGGCCGGAGGCAGCGACTTGCAGCGCAAAGAGTTGTGAGGTGGCAACATTGGGTCAAAAAACAATAAACAAGCCTGCCGCGTTATTCTTCACGGACGAATCCAGAGCAATCCATCCCTAAGAGGGAGAAAGAATGTCTTCCTGGTCCAACAATGCAAGCTTCCTCTCTTCCACCTCCGGCAGATTAGGGTCAACTAGCCGCAGGTCGTTCCTCCGGCTCGACGATTCGAAGACAAGCGTCCGCCAGCTCCACAAAGATGGGCTCCGTCATGGCAAGGCCGATCGCTCTCGTCGGATCTTGGTCCTCCAGAATGGCTTTGACAATGTCCCGGACATGGGAATTTTTCAGGCAGTTCTTGACGTCGTCGCACCCCCCCAGCAGACGCAACTTGTCCAAGGGTACGGTGTCCTCTGTCGGGAAGGAGGGCTCTCGTTCAGGACCGACGGACGTTCGTGTTGGTAGTGGCTGGGTGCTCGGCTCGCATTGGCTTTGCCCGTGGGACTTGCAGCATCCGGCGGAACAGCTGTGAACGTTGGACCGGAAAGATTGAGAGATAGAAACAGCGCTGGAGCAAGAGCCAAGCGGATTTTTTTGCGGAAGGCTCTAGGGATTCTTGAAGATTGTCTAGATTTGTCGCCAAAGACGCAAGTTCAATGCCGAATTTTTTAGGCTTTTTTTTTGTAAGGTGAATAGCAGGCGCGTTTAATTTAATATTTGGGATAACTACGAACTTTAAGACTCACTAAGGCTGTCTGCATGTTGGACACTTGTAGCTGGAGTTTTCCTTGCCGCAGACGCAACAGAGTTTCATGCTGACTCGAATTGGCGAGACTTGTGAACGAATCGTTTTTTTGGGACTTGATCGGGAGAGTATTGGACACTTCGTGTCAATTTTTACAGCGAGATAAAAACGTGCGGTGTTTTGGTCTTGCAGGTTATAAACAGCGATTATTTTCGGCAGCGACGTATCGTGGCGACGGCGCGAACTAAGATCGACGAGCTTTTTAGGGGGTCGGCTTCCTCCGATATCGCGAAACTGCAAGCCCGAGTGGAGGGTGCAGTACAGGAGTCCAAAGTCTGTGTTTTGAGGCGTGCCGCGAAGTTGTGGGAAATAAGTGTTCCGGTCAATCGCGTCGAATCTGTTAAATGGCTGCGTACGTTGCTTTGATGGGAACATGACCTTGTTTTCAATATTAATCGAAAGTATTCAATATAAATACGGTTATAATGTAAAGTATAAGGGTGTATGAACATGTAAAGTTATTCATATGTTTTTTGGAGAACTTCAAGCCATGGATATATAACGTAAATTTGTAATAATTCTTCAGTGCCTTCCATTATTGGCATATGTACGTATATAATACAAATGAATTTATAATTGAGTAAACGTACCAATCTACTAATTCTTTACATCTGCGGATGATTCTCTTTGTTTTTCAAGTATTTACGATTTTTGTGATCATTTCCGATTTTAGAGCGGTTACATTTACGAAAAACGTTTTCAGAATTATTTTTCCAGACGTATTAGTCCTTTCGTTGCTCTTTTTGCGAATTTTTACGTATTTCGGCCTAACAGGTTACAGCTAGCTTGAGGCCCGAAAAAAAAACCGAATTTTCGGGAATATTTTCTGGGAAAATGTGTGCAGGTTTTCAATTTTTTTTTCTTTCACATTAAAGAGTGTGTTTTTGAGTATCTTTTACAAATTTTGTATTAAAAAATATTTATAGGTGTGGTAGATGGAATGGTTTTTGCAAACCGCTGTTTGAAAAACGTCTTTCGCGGTGACCACTGCTGCTCGGAACCAAAACATCCGAAATAAAAAAATCAAATGCATTCAATTTTGGCATGAAATTATTTCGTGCTGGGACGAAGGATTTAGTAAAAACGATCTTCGAAAAAATGGCCGCTGTCCAAAGAGGAAGTATCGATTTTCGGTGAAAAAACACTATTTGCGTTGATAAAAAATACTGCATCGAATAAAAAATTCTTTCGTTCACGCACTGCTTTTTTATATGTTAAAGAAGCTTGTAAAATGTGAAGTTGATCGGTGCAGTGATTTTTGAGATATGGTCATCCCTGCTTTTGAAAAAGTCAATTCGAGACACAAGTTTTTCGGTGGTCGCCGGTTCCCGGAACCCACCTATAAACGCCTATAACTGCCTGAATTTTAAACGGATCGACTTGAAATTTTCCGAGTATATTTCAAAATCTCATATATATTTTGAGAATCCGTTTTTCCGAGAAAGAATATTTAAAAATGTTATACATAAATTTTAAAAATCCGTTGAAAAAAAAAATCGATATTTAAAAAAATGTCAGCCAGGTGTAGCTTAAACGGGGTGTATCAAACACTTTGACTCAATGCGATTACTATATCGATCGATCTCTCATTATCGAAACGACCCGCTGGTGAAATGTATCTGATCTTTTTACATTTCCACGGCCGCTTTTTCTACCGCTTTCCCCATTGTAATACATAAATCGCCAAACGCTATTCCTACCAATCATCCTCCGCCACATATCGTGCTGGTTGAAGGGTGTCTAATATAAGAATTTTATTCAAACCCGCGCTCTGAATGCCAGAGCGTCTAATTCGTTTAAAATTTGAAACTGAAAACGTACATCTGTATTTCCAATAAAGAAAGTTTTCATTCGGTAATAAAGTAAAAGTAAGAAATACGTATTTACTATTTACCCCGTGACACTGTAAACTTCGGACTCCCGTACTTTTGCCTCCCTACTTGTGCATCTGGCGGTAATTTGGCGCTGCGAGCGCTCGCCGCGGTAACGTAGCTCGCAACTCGGTCGATAAAGTAGTCACCTCGATAGTCACAGGACACGGAGAGGCAACGCCAACGACGGTAATACCCCGAAACTTCAACGAAGAAGCGGTTGGTAGAGCAGACAAGAATCATGATGCAGTAAGTGGTAAGACCGCGACACGTCCGTGTCGAGTCGCCGGCAGGCGTTGCATCGTGGGAACGACCGTCATTGTACTCGAATAGCGGCAGCCGCGGGCGCGAGCGCAGGCTTTCAACGAAAGCGTTCCAATTTGAATTCTTGGATGAGGAATCTCGGTTGCAGCGAGCCGGGTCAACCGGATCTGCATAGTCACGCGGGTGTATCGAATGATTCACGGCCGCGTCCGCGAGTGCGCGCTAGACGATTCGTAGTCCACAGAAAATCAAGATTCTAAGCGGCATTTCCGTCACCGCGGCCCGATATGTGTGGGCATGTTTTTTTATTCCATTTTGACAACGGATAATCCGAACCACAATTTCTTGGGTTCAGTAAAATCTCTTGGTGACCTGAATCTTCTAATTTTATCGGAAATTAGATTCTTGTTTTTGCCACATTTACATCAGATTTAAGGCAGAATGGGAGCAACGAGGCTACAAAATCGTGCCGTAACCACGCGTCTAGAAACAACGAATACGATTAACTCGGCGGAAGGGACATTGAGTAGGGTTGCGTAGTCAGTTATTTGTGCAATCATTTGAAGAATCAATGTTTACCGCAATCATTTGTTGCACACTAATTGCGATTTCATTTAATAATCCGCAATCTTAATCCTCTAATGGCAGCGGCGGGGTAAAAGGGGGCGACGTTTTGTTCGATATTCGATATTCTATTAGGCAATGATCCTGTGTGACTGGTTAAAAAAATCGTTCACTTTATGGACCAGCCATAGCAGATTAAGGGCGAGTCAAAATGTTATTGGTGGTAATCGTATATGAACCTTCAAACACGTTTTTCTCGAAACTGTATTTTTAAAACTGGTGACCACGATATCTCGAAATCTATCGAACAAATTGCTTTGAAAATTGAATAACTTATTCAGTACTCACGTAGACACTTTGCAAACTAGGATAATTCTGATTAATCAAGCCGTTTTTTTTCATGTTGAAGAAGTCGTGAAAAAACGCCAAAACTCACGAAAAAATGTTCAACGGGATGCCAAAAATTTACCTTTCGATATTTTTTAACAATCCTAGTTCAAAAACTAGTTCACACTTCACAGATTAAAACGCCGTTTGATTTTTTTTGTTTCAGATAAGCGGAATGTCCGCAATCGCGGTTACCGCAAAAAAGTTTTTTTGATGATGGGTGGCTAACTTGCCGTGTACTTCAGCAATGAGCGACGATATCGGGCTGAAAAAATTGTAAAGTGTGCTTATAGTATGAATAAATATGTGGTGGAAAGTTCGCAGTTGTATGTTTATTTAGTTCGCCAAAAAATCCCAAAAAAGTGAAAAAAGGGCCTTCACATGGGATGACTGCCTTAACGAAGCTTCGAACCAGTCGCGACATAGTTATTCATGCAGACCTCTTATGGATTTTCCGTCGAGTGAACTTAGGGATAACTTGTTTCGCAGTATCTCCTTAATTTCTTCATGTAACTCAACCAAAACCATTTCCATCGCAAGTTCCAATCAAATGCTAGTACCCAGAATTTTTTCCGACTTGAAATCAACGGTTGAAGAATTACGGGGGATTGTCCATCACTTTATAGGTGATATTTCGCAAACCGTGCTTAAAAGTCGAAAAATCGTAAATCGAATCTCAATTTCATTTAGAAAGACCTGTCCAATGAGCCCCCACCCGATGGGAAGAGCGAGAACAAAAATCTCCCCTATTTTAAATACAGAAGTAAATCCCTAAAAATTGTTTGCAAGAAGTTTCCAAAAGAATGTCCAAAATAGTAGAATCTATAAGTGCCAGGCCATGCCGAAGTTACCCGGCGTCTTCGTAACCTCCAGCCAGCTCCACCGTTTCTAGTTCATTATCACATCGTCAGGACTCGGTCGATCGTCGCGACGCCACTGGCAAAATCCGGAACACTCGAATTCCACAATTTCCCGCGCGTTTATCCTGCCGTCTCATCGCCCAGAAGTTCGGACGACTCTAGCCGAGTCACTCCGGTTCGTTCTTTCGGCGCGCTAATTGAGCTCGCGATTCGCTCCGTGCGAGCTGGCTAATTTACGAGCGCGCAAGCAGATATTCAACATTAATTAGTCAATAACGATACCTGAACGGATCCAAGATGGAGGATCCAAGATAGCGTTGCCTCGGGCATTGAGGATTGCAAACATTCTGGCGAAAAGAAAAAGTAATCGGCTGGCTCGTCGTCGCTGACCCGGACAGTTGCAATCACCAATTTAATTTCGAGAATTCCGAGCTCGGCCGTTATTATTTCAACGAGCGTTTTTTTATTTCAATAAACCCGTTTTCCCCAGTAAAAACTAGTCCTTACTGAACACCTTCGTTGCAACTAGTTTTTACTAGTGAAAAGTAGAATTAACTGATAAGTAAATTTGAATGTTAGTTTGGGTTGACATTTGAAGAAGTTTTAATCCAAACAAACTCAGCTGGGAGACCCAACAAACTCGAAACAAATTAACCCGAATTAAATCAACTGGGAAAAATTAGACAAAAAAACCGATTCCTAAACTCGAACAATGCAATGTATTTACAGTAACTTGTAGTTTTCACGAGGAAATAGTAGTTGTAACGAAATCGTTCGGTAGGAACTAGTTTTTACTGAACGAAACGCGTTCAAATTGTGTGCGTGTACACACACACTTACCACGTATTTTTCAAGGGTCATGGGTAGAGATTTTGCAATCGAGAAACATATGACTTTTACCGGTGTTTCGAGTGCGACGAAAAATATAGCCTATTTTTGTGACGAGTAGCATTAGCCAGAAAAAAATAAGCATTCTGGAAAACATGCCAATTCCCTTTTGAATACAGCAAAATAAAGATAATTAAATTCCGAATGGGAAAGACTCCGAAAAATCTTCTTCCGTGTGTCCCGTCGACAAGAAGAAAATTATCAAAGATACATTTTAAGGGGAGATATACACCTAGGTGGTCGAGGTCGAGGATTTAGAAGGTATGAACATTCCGTCGACGGTAGAAGACCTACACTATGGGTCTGGTATCGATGATTCCATGTAAGTTGACAAATTTCATGATTTATTCATTCCCAAATTTTCAAACGCGTTTATCTCAAAACCACGTTTTTCAAATCGGTACCCAACATTTCTCGAAAACCAATGAACCGACTGCCTTGCCCGTTACTTAGTTTTTGTTTCATAGACAAAATAATAACTAATTTTTGGCCCAAAAATCACTATTTTTGTTCAAACGTTCGCCATTTCGTCATAAATTGATATTTTCAAAATCGGCTATGACAAGTACTAGTACTCCAAGGATCATACGATATCCTTGTATATTTTTGATATTTTTAAATAAAGAAAATTAAACATATTTTTGAATGTATATACTTTTAGGTTTTAATTATCTAAAAGTATGTACATTCAAAAATATGTTTAATTTCCAATCCGAAATTTCAAATAGTTTTCCTTGAAAAAATTCACAAAAATGACTTTTTTCCGGCTTCTAGGTGTATATCTCCCCTTAAGGGAATACGACACCGAGGTGTAATTTTTGAAGAAAAAAAGTGAATTTTTGGTATTGGACGGATTCTCAAAATAAAACATTTCAAAAATTACTTTTTCAAAATCGGTGACCACGATATCTCGAAAATTACTGCACCGATCAACTTAAGCTTCTTACATCGATCAATCTTACAAGCTTCTTTTACATATAAAAAAACAGTGCTTGATCGAAGGAATTTTTTGTTTCGATGCATCGTTTTTTTTTTATCAACGAAAATAAAACGTTCTTTTTCACCGGAAAATCGATACTTTCACTTTGGGCCGCGGTCGTTTAGTCAAAAATAAATATTTTATCGAATCCTTCGTCCGAGCACTAGACGATTTCATGAAAAAACTAAATGCGTTTGTTTTTTTTATTTCGGTTGATTTGTTTCCGAGCGCAGTGGTCACTGCCGAGGACATTTTTCAAACCGCGCTCTGCAAAATCCACTTTACCACATTTAGAAATATTGTTCAATACATAAATTGTGGAAGATACTTGAAACCATACTCTTAAACCCTTTGAAGCATAAATTTTTCTTTGCGTGCACGTTTTTTTTGCACTTTCGTTATTGATGACACCCGCTACGTGCGAAATAAAAATTCAATAGGTATGTTTTGGTAGTTATTGAAGTCCTCGGAACCTTGAAACGCATTTACAACCGCCATATTTGATTAAAAAACACTTTTGAGTCGTCAAAATCTGAATTAGGGGTAACACCAGTGTTACACTATGCCGCAAAGGGTTGAGGGACATTTCTACTTTAACGCGGTCCTCTAGTTTCTCGGCTGTTTTTTACGGCTTTTTCAATAATTTTTTACGGGCAAAGCATCGAAATAATCAATCTCATTGTTTTTGCATAATCTTTATTAACATTTAAATAAGCTTTACAAATTTTTTGAAGTCAAAATATATAATAGAATAAAAGTTATAGTGGCCGACAGGAAGACATCAAGTAAAAGAGGTGCTTGACGGTGACCAAGATTGCGGCTGTTCTGCTTATCTGAAATCAAAAAACCAAACGGCATTTCAATCTTCATATTTAAGACTAGCGATTCAACTAGAGTGAATTCTAAATTACAAAAATTGACTTTTTTATACACTTTTGAAAATTACATTCTATTTTTTACTCATTTTTTAAAAGTTTTTCGCTCGTACAAAAAAAAACTATCGAAGCAATCATGATAATCCTAATTCAATCGCTGGCTTATAACATATTAAAGATGCTGTATAAATTTGAACAAGATCGGTGCAGTAGTTTCTGAAATATCGTGGTCACCGTTTCGAAAAATGGTGTTTCGAGAAAAACGCGTTTGAAAGTATACCTGCTCCGTGTACCTGCTCCGTTCCAGGGCCGTAACTTGTGTACCACTTCGAATATCGAAAAATCCTTTGGCACACATTTTCTACACATGTTGTAGATGTGATTTATGAAAAAAAAAATCGATTTTTTCGACCCGAGAAACTAGAGGACCACCTTAATGGAGCAAACAAAAATTATTTCAATTTTGCTGTATCGGAAAGAACCAATGCTTAAAAAAGGTGTACTCCATGCTTCTGGCATAGCAGATTGGGTGTAAGTATGAAACTTTTCACTTTACTCGCACATAAACTTCAGTTTAACTTTAGTAAACGCGTTTTTCTTCGAAACCACGTTTTCCAAGTTTGCGGAAGTGCTCCTCCACGCCCTAGCGGTGAGCAATCGTTATGAAGTTTGGCAAGCACGTGAATAACAAATGTCTTCAATAGTTGAGCTACAATTATCGAAAAATATACAAATGTTTTTATTGTAGGAACAAAAAACTGCAAAAATGGTTGGTAAAAACCTACACTTCCCGTGGGATCACTCACAATTTGTTTACTTTTCAATTTTTCTTCTTGATCCTAGTTCGACTTATGGACAATATTGTACAAAGTAAAAATATGTTTAATTCCTTTGCTTCAGATCACCTGTTCAGGACCCAGGACTTCCGCAAGCGAAGATTATCATCGTCGACGCACCGACAAACGTGGCACTGCCACTCCCAGTACCATGTTTATGTTGAACTTTATAAAATATTATCATCTTCAATAAAGATCGCTCAATAAACATACAAATTTTTAACATTGTATATTCAATATTATCCGTATTAAAAATTGGTGAAAAATCGAACATTTTTTGGCCCAACAAAGTAGAAAATTCACCAAAATTCCGCTTTTTCCGGCCACGGGCTAGGTGTAACCCGTTCAACAATAAGTGAAGAAATGGAATTGAATTCCGTTGAAAGAGAAGTTTTTATTTCTAGCGTTTCGTATTCGACGTTTAATTATGTTTATTCCCCTGAACTCAAAATGAAATTTTGATTTTATTCCAGAATCCTGAATTCTTTTGGCAAATACTACTAATCACAAAAATTAACTGTTTTTTCAAAGAGAGCTTGAAAAACCATCGAAAACAAATTTTTTTCTTAGTTGCTAAATTTCCGCGCCAGACCCTTAAAAAAATACAAGCCCACCTCATAATCGTCGCCCTGTATTCAAACTTGATCTCTATTTTTTTTCCTTTTTCTCGCCATCCAATTATTTCCTTTAGAGAAAAAAAAATTGTCGCGAAACCTGCGAACGGTCAAAAAATATTTAGAGGTCGCGCAATGAAAAAATTCAAATTTTCATTAAAAATCGATTTTTTCCGTCCACTTCTCACCCTTGAATTTTACGCTTTATAATTTTTAAAGTAACCTGGCGAAAGCCGGCCAATGAATATTCAGTGGTCGCACAAAAGCTTCGAAATTGCCAGTTTTCGCCAATATTTTTTTAATTCTTCTCACTCATAAATTTAAGGCTTTGTAAAATGTTCAAAACAACCTTTTTTCTTTAGAAACAGATTTGTCAAATTTACCTCACACTTCTAACCCAAGAATTATAATCTTTGTTCTCATCGCAAAATTCTTTAAAGCCCTTGTCCGTGAAAAATAGGTCGTTTTATTCGTAAAACTGAAATGGCAGCTGTTTTCCGCGCATCGTAATGCGTCCCGCAGTGGGTCTCGTTAGCCAATCCGCGGACCAATCGTAGCTGTACTCTGTGACGAACGACGCCATAATACAACAATACACAATAACCATATCGTCTAATTGGTGTTTGCTACAAATTATTGTAATAAATTATTCAGCAAATGTGACACTTCGCTGCTTATTTTGTTTTTATGCCACAAGGAATTATAGTGCATGCGAGATTTATTTTTCGGCGGAAATTGTAAATTTCGCAAACCTTGAGTGGCCACTAAATATTCATTGGCCGACTTGAACTTTCGCGACGTTAATTTAAAAATGATAAAGCGCAAAATTAATGGATGAGAAGTGGACAAAAGAATCGATTTTTTGTAATTGAATTTTTGGGAAGCCTGAGCGACCCCCAAATATTTTTTGACCGCTCGTAGCTTAGGCGAAATTTTTTTTTCTTCGCCCTAAATAATTGGATAGTGAGGATAAGAAAAACAAAATAGAGCTCAAATTTGTGCCACCCTGGCACACAGACGAAAACGCGCGCGCGCGAAAAGACGAGAGCGGCCGCGCGAGTCGCGCAGCGCCTCGCAGCGAATGACAAACTTGGCCCAGAAAGCGAGCCGGAACTACCGCTGGAAGGAATCAATGACCTTGGCACGAGCGGTCCCCGCCCTCCGGCTTCCTCGCGCGGCGCTCTCGCGGGAAATTCCAGTAACGCTCGATCCGTGCGAGCGAGCGAGAATCGGCAGCGTGCGCACCCGCGCGCATATCCGCGAGGTCGTTGCGCCGCCTCGTCGCGGCTCTTCTCTCAATCGTTTTCTCCTCATTTTCTTTCTTTCTCATCCTCGGACGAGAATGTATCGCGCGGGCGCCTCTGCTGGAAAAATACACGAGTAAACTTTTCGAGCAATCGCCGTATGCCGGTACGCCACTTTAATACAAACAGCTTTGCAGGTACATTTATACGCAGGCCTACGCACATACATATCGGGGCGGGGGGGGGGTGTCATTTCAACCCCGTTGTATAGATGCAATGCTGGCTATGGGGACATCTGGCTGTTTTGAAGACGATCCTCGCAGTCGAATAGCTTCAAAGTCATCCTTCCTCATATATGAATATGTATGTATAGAGGAACCGTGCGCCACTTTCGAAGAGACACAAAGTGCCACATATACCTATATGTGCACGGTCGCGAAGAAGCTCGACGAAAAATGTTGGTGCGCTTCAAGCATACCGTTCGATCGACAGATTTTGCCAATGATAATCCGATCTCGGGAAACTCAGTATTATTATTATTATTTTGATTTTTATTGATTATTATTAAAGGTATTTAAATTTTATTCGAATTTTATCGATTTTTTTCTTAAATTTAACAAGCACCTAGTGGGAAGTTGTGAAAAAAGTCGAAAAAAATGGGTCTTCTCATTTTTATGATGATTACACGATGTTTAGAAACAACTTGTTCCTTCAATCGTTTTGTAAAACTTTGATCAATCGGTCCGGAAAAACGATTCGACGGAGCAATTTGAAAATTTACAGGGCTATTAAGGGTACATTAAGCTGAAAAAAAACCTGGCAACATTAGTCTTTTCATCAATATTTGTAAAGTGGTGGTAAATTTACTGAAAACCCATACAAAGTCATTTTTTTACTTTTTTCAAATTTATGTTAAGGGTGAACAATTAACGAAAGGGTCTTGTAGAAAATTTATTCAAGTTCTAAAAACTGCCCTTTCATTCTTTGTGCGATCATTGGTTGCTGAGATGTCGATGATCAAAGACAAAAGGATATTTTTTCATTCAGTCAGATATCGCAGTAAAAAATTGACGTAGAGCGACTAAAAAAAACAAATTGAAGCTGAATAAACAAGCTAACTGACTTACACATTGATTTAGCTAAAAAAAAATCTCGAGACCGGGAACCCTTGAGAAAAAACAAGCAAATTTGTAAAAAAAAATCCCGCTATTTCTTATGATTGCGCGATAACCGTAGCTCACAAAAATGTTTGCCCAAAAATCTCAAAGCTAGTAACTTGAAGCTTCAAAATGTATTTTTTTTTCATCTCGATGCGACCATTTTTTCACATACAGCGCGGCAAAAAACAATTACAAAATTGACGAAATATTCTGTGCCTTTAATTTTTTGGAGTGGTATATTTATTATTATCATTTGTTTATGTTCATTGTTGTTATTATTTTGTGGATTATCGATGGAAATTGAACGTGATAACAAATTTAGGCAGACATAAACAAATATAAATAATAATTATTATTTGTTCATGTTTATTGTTGTTATTATTGCTGTTATAATTATCAACGGCATCAACAATATCGTTATTATTGTTATTTTGGTATTATTATTATGATTATTTAATGATAATAATTATTATTTGTTTATGTTTATTGTTGTTATTATTGCTGTTATCATTATCAACGGCATCAACAATTTCGTTATTATTGTTATTTTGGTATTATTGTTATGATTATATTATGATAATTATTATTATTATCATTAGTGATGGAATTTAAACGTGACATAAAATTTAAGGAAATTCGAGTAAAAAGCGTAAATGTCTCGTCACTCACTGTATTTTGCACGCGGTCTTCACTTAGGAAACTTCGATCCTGGAACACAAAATAAACACATGTCCCGCATCCCTCTCTCGGTCCCTCTCTCTTCCTCGCTGGTTCTTTCTGTCGAGCGCCTAACTCGTACTTCCTCTCTGCGCGACTATCTCTCCAACTCGTCGAAACAAGTTTTATTAATGTGTGAAGCGTTCCAAAGAGCCTGGTGTGTGTGTGTGTGTGCGTGTGTGTGCATATTCGAAGTACAAATAAGTCTCCGCCGTTTCACAAAAGATGGCCCCACCAAGAGGTTATGGTTATTGTCGGATGTAAAACGTCATATCGTAAGGTTGGACATATGGCAAGATCATAACCTTGAAATATTAGAGATTTTGTATCAGCATCATATAATTTGTTTTCGTGCGTAAATGTCGATTTTTTCGCCGAATAAGCGTCATTTGCGAGAACTCTTGCGTTTGGCACGAATCTTCCTCTAATAATACTTCCAAATCCGCGTCTTCGGCTTTCCGCTACATTCTTTGTTTTCGACGTCAAACTCACCGTTCATAAACTTTTGAAACCAATCGCGACAACTTCTCTCACTTAAGGCGAAGTAGAAGATTTACCACGTGACATATGAGTGCGAGAGAGATAGCTCAAATTTTCGAACAGAGATTTCTCAGAGACGAATAATATTTAGGGCAAAAGGAAATCATCAAGCTCTGCGTCAGGGAATTCTCCGAGCCTAATGCTGTGTTTTATTCTAAAAAATTTAACCATCTATGAGAAAATTTATGAGGTTATGTTGACCTTGTACATGCCCTTAAAGCAGCCTCACCATATGCTTCTACAAGCGTGCCTCAGCTGCAGATTTCTTCAAATTAAAGAAGTAAATCAAGTTTCCGCAAACGACGCTTATTCGGCTCAAAACTCGATATTTTCGCACGAAAACAAATTATGTGATGCTGATCCAAAATCGCTAATATTTCAAGGTTATGGTCTTGCCAGATGTCCAAACTTACGATATGACGTTTTACATCTGACAATTTCA
This sequence comes from Ophion slaviceki, assembly GCA_944452715.1. Classification (NCBI taxonomy): domain Eukaryota; kingdom Metazoa; phylum Arthropoda; class Insecta; order Hymenoptera; family Ichneumonidae; genus Ophion; species Ophion slaviceki. The sequence goes on along the minus strand of OX101784.1, from coordinate 66,158,075 downwards.
ACCGTAACCTCCTGGTGGGGCCATCTTTTGTCAAACGGCCGAGACTTATTTGTACTCCCAATATATATATATGACAAATATTCTTCTCCGGTGTCCCGACCGAATGCGCGCGATGCGTATCCACCCGACGAGGCGCGAACGATTCGATATACCGTGTGAAAAACTTGGACAAGCCGCGTGCTTCTGTCCGGTCTCGCTCGATAAACGGATCCGTATTCCGCGATGATGAACGAGTCGCTCGATCCGATTGAACGACTCATCGCCACTTCGTCCGTCCACGATAACGCGTCATTCTCGAACAGTCAGGCATTGAGAGAGAGAAAAAAACCCAGATGACGATTCGTGTTAGGGAGAACGTGTGATCGTTTCCGGTCGGGGGATCGATCGGCCATCGTCGTCGTTGCTACGGAAGTGTAGTAGATTTCGATCGAGTATGAGGGAGGGAGATTTTTTTGAGTCTTTTTGTACTACACATTTATTCCCGCAGCAATGAGACCGTGTCAACGAAAGGACGGAACGAGAGAGAGAGAGAGAAGGAGAGAGAGAGAGAGAGAGAGAGAGAGAGAGAGAGAGAGAGAGAGAGAGAGAGAGACTGCGCTGACGTCATTCCAGCAACCCGTTCACCACGTCACTCACGCGGCGGTTCTCATCGTCTAGTCTTTGATATTCGAGTCTCGTGTTCATACTCGTCGCGATAACGCCTGGAACTACTCGATAGAAGAAAGCAAAAAAAAACAATACATTACCAGTTCCGTCAAACGTCGAGTAATTATCTCGAGGATCGATAAAGGGACGTGATGTTTCGACAAAATCTCCGAGAGAGACGCAGTTTTTCTTGCCGTCGTTTTTTTCACATCGAACCACTCGCCGCGATACGTAGATGTCGTGGCCACGTTTGCGCTGAGGAATTTGTGTCTTTCGAACGTATCCTGTTCTGTGCTGTCAAACGAGCAGGAACGTCGTAGACTTTCATATTTCACAATTTATATATATATTTTTTACTTGTTCCTTCGGAGATTTAAAATTCCATTTTTTATTGCAGAGTTTTGTAGATTAGCGTCTTGAGTGAAATTTGTGATAAAGATTTTGTAAAAATTTCAAAAATTGACCGAGCCGAGACGATTTTTGTAAAGGGTTCGCTTATTGCGCTAGAACCGACCCGCTGCGATTTATTCATTTTCCTTGTTTTTTCCTCGATCAGAAGGTTTTGGGAAACGGTGTAAGTCGTACAGTCGGACCTCGATCTAACGAATCTCTAGGGAAGTACGTTATATCGAGATCATGTTCTTTGAAATGTTCTTTAAAAAAATATATATTAGTGCTCTATATTTAGAGATATTTTTTAAAGAACGAAAGGTTTAAAGTAGAGCAATTTTTACAAGCAATTAGCAATTAGACCACAATGTATATTATTATGTAATTGTATCTAGATTTCGGGTGTCTATCGAAAGGGAATGGACAAATCTTCGTTATATCGAGGTTCGACTGTATCTCGAAATCGTTCGATTTATTTGAAAATCGGACAGAGCATAGTTCACAACATTTTCCATCGCATGACGGGATCATTTTGTAACACGTTTATCCATTTGTTAAAAACAAATGTTTAAAGTTGTTTTCTTTTGGTCGAAAATCGAATATTTTCTACAGCTTGCGATTATCCCAATATTGAAAATTTCTAAATAGCATCCTGTTATACGAATGTAAGGTTTCGAAGAGAAAAATATTGACAATCGACTGTTCCGAAGTCTCAATCGATAATCTTCCGAAACAAACCACCGAAAAAAATCGCGAAACGCCCTGCTCGTTCTTACCGATCGTTCATCGTAAGACTCCCCCTAACGGCTAGTTTCCACAATACCGGCGATGCATCATTGCCGCCGGATCATTATCGTCGCAATACGGCTCGCGAGACGAATCGTCTCGTGTACGACACAATACGAGTCGCAAGTACCCGCGCTCAGCTCATTTCGCTGTACGCCGCGGATCGGCGACGGGCAAAAAAATCATGCGGAAGCGGACGAAACGGTTAATGTGCTCGACGATCGTGCGTGCGTGTGTGTGTTCCGTCTCTCGAGAGTAGGAGGTTTTATCGTCGTAGAAGGGAATCGAGACTCGCGCGACCCTCTCTCTCTCGCTCGGTCTCATGCTTCAGCCTCGTTACGTGCTTGCTCTCTTTCTCTCTCTCCATCTCTCTCTCTTTCTCTCTCCCTCCGATTCGCACTCTCCGGAGACTCGGACCGGGACACGGAGGCTCCGGCGCTCGCACGGGAGCCCGCCAGTTGTTCAGTGACCGTTGTCGCGCGTGTCTATCAGCGAAACGAGCGTTATATTCGCGACTGTCGTTTCTTTATATTTATTGCAAAAGGCAGGGAGAGGGAATGTTTGTTTAGAAATTAAGAGAATTTTCATTTGGAGAGAAAGAGAGAACATTTTATTTAGAGCGAGAGAGACAGAGAGAGAAAAAAGGGAGAGATTAAGTATATTTGGGTTGAAGAGAGAGAGGGATGAACAAAAAGATTGGGGTACATTGGGTTAGAGAAAGAGAAAGAGAGAGAGAGAGAGAGGTACGGGGTCGTCGCTTTCGCGTCCGTGTCACACGAAATTTTTAGCGCGGACTGCAATCGGTGAGCGTCTATAGAGACCCGCGCGGACAATTGGCGATTTTGACGCCATATATATATATATATATATATATATATATACACTAAGAGCTAGTGTGTGATGACCCACTCGCCTTCTTCGTCGGCGTACGCATGCGCTCCATAGTATTAACAGTTTCTCGAAGGAACTAGCATAGTTCTAATTTACCTCAATAATAATGAGAAATAAATAAATAAAATGTCGTGATGCCCTTTGCCAGCTCAGGCTGCGGCCACCAAATTGTCACGTGTAATAAATTCATCGCACGGCAGTCGCGAAAAAGTTAAACTCGACCTGAAAACAGACAAATTTGAAAACCCTTAAAAATTATGTCTGTAGTGCAAAGATCCTGTGTTTTTGATGATCGATCCGAAGACAAAAAACTAAAAAATGAAGAAAAAAAAGCTTGTGAACCTCCGACCACAATTTGCTTACGCGATGACACTCGCGCGCCGACTACACGCGCTACGATGAGCGACGTGAGTTACGCGGTTTCGTGTTCTCGAACGCGCCGCTGGCGCGCTTATTGCCGCTCGTGATATTGAACTTCGCACGGGGCGGCACACGAAGCCTTCAACTGTATGGAATGTTCGTTATCGAGTTATTTAGTGTTACCAAATTTTCGTTTTTATCGGCGAGAGAAAGAGAAGGAGAGAGATAGAGAGAGAGAGAGAGAGAGAGAGAGAGAGAGAGAGAATAGTTTTTATATGAATAAATATATTTCGATTTTTAGGATTTAATATGTTCCATTCTCGAGGCTGTTTTTTCCGGCGTTATTTTTCCGTGGGCTATTTTTTCCGTGGGCTGTTTTTTCCTGAACTCGTGGCTTCGATATGCGTGTGATGTGTTGTCAGGGTTTGCGTGTTTTGTTTAAGACCAAAGTAATGAAGTTGGATAAAGCTAATTCAGTCGTGGCCAATTTGATCATTATCCCGTTTTTCTAAAAAAAAATGGTTTTAGACAAAAAATTTATAGAATGATAGCGAGTCGAAATAAATAGAAAAAAATCTTTTTTTGCTCAAGTTGGTTTTATGGAAGCCCCGGCCTTTTTGTTTCATTGTCGGTTTCGTTTTCAGCTTTTGTTTTGCTCGAGTCAGTTTTTTGGAAGGCTTTTTTCTCCGTTTCTTGGTTTAATTGGTTAATTCTTGGTTTTTCTTGTTTTTGTTTTATTTAAGTTTTTGTTTCTGTTCTATGTCTTTTCCTCGACATAGTGCACTCTGAAATCGCTTAATAACGAATAATTCGTGAAATGTGCTGTATCTTCTAAACGAAGCCAAAATCGCGATTTTTTTATTCTTCAAAAAGTGTTTATTTTGAGCCAAATATAAATAATCCACGGTTAAATTAGGGCGCCGGAGAAATCGTAATCGTGTCATTTTGCCCCTCAACTCGCCCCAACTCTAAGAAATAGGGGTTGAAAACTTAAAAATCGCCGTATCTCGATAATTAATAACGCGATGAAAAAATGTTTCGAACAAAAGTTGTTTGAAATAATATACGTATAAAGTTATCTGACGTCCAACCCCCTATCTTTGAAAACAGCGGCACAAAAACACGAGAGCACCACTTACCCAGGCAAGGACGCAGCCATATTTCTACCTCGCTCGCACGCGCATCAACCCCGAATTTTCGAATCGTTTTTTAGCCGCTATTTTCGAAGATAGGGGGTTGGACGTCAGATAACTTTGTACGAATTTTATTATTCCAAGCAACTTTTGTCCAAAACTTTTTTTCATCGGCCTATTAATTATCGAGATACGGCGGTTTTTTAATTTTTAACCGCTATTTCTTAGGGTTGGGGCGAGTTGAGGGGCAACATTTTATTCGTTTTTTTTTCAGTATGCAACCATGTACCATCAGTCAAAAATTCATATTCTACGCTAAGAAGTGCTGGGTTTTCGGCCCTTTTATTGGACCATATACCGCGAAATAAGATGAGAAGCGCGGTACATCTGTTATTATTATTCTCCTCGAATGAATCGCGATCATCGCGGTATATCTTGCGACGAGCCTCGCGTCGCGAACCGTTCCTACGGATCATTCGCAAAAGCCTCCAGAGATAGCGGGAGTACTAAGTCCCGCTGCTTCCGACTCGTCGATGTGCGGGGGGATGAATCGAACACGCACGCATGCACACACGCGCGCGCGCGCACACACACACACACACACACACACACACACACACACATTAAAAAAATATAAAAATATATAAAAAAAATTTAAACACACACATATATATGAGGGATTCTCCGTCAATTCAGCCACTTTTTTCGACCATCTCAGATCTGCCCCATAATTGGTTATATCAAAGTACTACTAAAAGGCATTCTATGTGATTTTTTTCAGATTTTTTAATTCAACATCTTAGAAAATGCTGTTTTCTTCAATTTTTCACTTTCAACAACTTTCAACTTTTTTTGTCAAATGAATATATCTCGGAAACTAGAAGTAACTGAAAAAAATGTCTGTACATGAAAGTTGTAGTTTTGTGTTAGCTTTCGAGCGGACGACTTGAAATAATTTTTACGTTCCGGTAACGCTGATTTTGTACCAAAAAAGGGGGAAATTATTTTTTTGATTAAAAAACGGCCATTTTTTGGCTGAAAAAATTAAAGAGACTCCAGTATGTCTGACGATATCGCAAAAAAATCGCCAGAGTCATCGTTTTTTACCCTGGATCGAGGTTCTCGGGTAAAAAAAATAAAACCACACAAATTAACTTTTTTATACCGGAATCTCGCTCCGTGCCACTCTGGCAATTTTTTTGCGATATCGTCAGACATACTGGAAGACGCTGAAATTTTTTTAGCCAATGAAAACGACTGTTTTTTAATAAAAAAAAATAATTTCCCCCTTGTTTGGTAAAAAATCAGCGTTACCGGAACGTGAAAATTATTTCAAGTCGTCCGCTCGAAAGCTAACACAAAACTACAACTTTTATGTACAGACATTTTTTTTTCAGTTACTTATAGTTTCCGAGATATATTCATTAAAAAAACGGCATTTTATAAAATGTTGAATTAAAAAATCTGCAATAATTCATATATAATGCCTTTTAGTAGTACTTTGATATAACCAATTATGGGGCAGATCTGAGATGGTCGAAAAAAGTGGCAGAATTGACGGAGAATCCCTCATATGTGGGCATATGTTTTTTAAGGGTCTGGCGCAAAGATTTTACGACCGAGGAAAATATGATTTCGAAAAAATTCGTTGAAAATTTCGCATCGTCTCGTTCAAAATTGATTGACTTGTGGGCGTTTATAGGTAGGTGCCGCGAACCGGCGAACTTTAAACAGATTTTTCTCAAAATGATGTCTTCAAAATCGGCAATGATTATGTCTCAAAAATTACTGTATGCATCAACTTCAAATTTGCCAAGCTTCTTTTACATATCAAAAAGCGGTGCTCGAACGAAGGAATTTTTTTTCGATGCACAGTTTTTTCTATCTACGAAAATAGTCCGTTTTTTCACCGGAAATCAATACTTTCAATTTGACCTGCGGCAATTTTTTTCGAAAATCAATATTTCATTGAATTCTTCGTTGGAGCACCAGATAATTTGATGCAAAAACTAAATGCGTTTGGATTTGTTCATTTTTGATGATTTATTTCCGCGCAGCAGAGGTTACCGCAAAAGACGTTTTTCAAAGAGCGGATTGCACAAACTATTGTATCTACGACATTTATAAATATTTTTCAGTATAAAAATTGTAAAAGATACTAAAAAACATACTCTTTGGGGTGAAAAAATAAATAAACTTGCACACGTTTGTGCAGAAAAAATTCACGTAAATTCCTCTTTTTTTTTCAGCCACGAGCCTCGTGTAGCCCGTTAATGTTCCTTTAAGTCCTCTCCGCGACGAAAGTATAGCGTATTTATATAACGAGTAATAATAGCCAGAAATAATTGAGCATTATGGAAAAAAGTTGAAATTTCATTTCGCGTTCAGCAGAATGCAGATAACTAAATTCGGAATACGAAACACTCCTCGAAAACTTTTTTCTCAATGAAATGAAATTCCATCTGTCCACATTAAAAACCATCTTTAATGATGTTTTTCTCGACCACGGGATGCTCGAAAAAAGTTTTTTCCGATTAGCTACTCGAAATGGAGTTTTTATTTTTTCAGAATGCTCTATTTTTTCTGGCAAATACTACTGTCACAAAACTACGCTGTATTTTTTTCCGAAGAGGACTGGAAAAACCATTGATAATCATATTTTTCTCGGCCTCAAAAAGACACGTAAAAAACACATGGCTACCTCATATCTATATATATATATATATATATATATATATATATATATATATATATATATATATATATATATATATATATATATATATATATATATATATATATATATATGTCAGTAGGAGAAAATTTTTTAATTTTCGATTTTAAATTCGCTTAAATTTTTTCAGAATTTTTTTCTCAAATTTTTTTGGCCGAACCTCGCACAATCGTCCGAACAATTGATTGGCATATCTCGAAAACTATTGAGTTAGAGACAAAATATCAAGACAAAGCTGAATTTGTTCTCTTCAAAACGCCGTTCGGTAAATTTGGTTATCTTTTTTTTTTGACGAAGCTATGTAAGTTTCAGTGCGGCAAGAAATATCGACTGGTGTATTCAAACTTTTAAGCGGCAGTGTGTGTATGTGCGTGTGTCCGTATACACACATACGAACACCCACGAACACACACACACACACACACACACACACACACTATATATATATATATATATATATATATATATATATATATATATATATATATATATATATATATATATATATATATATATATATATATATATAGTGTGTGTGTGTGTTTGTGTGTGTGTGTGTGTGTGTGTGTGTGTGTGTGTGTGTGTGTGTGTGTGTGTGTGTGTGTGTGTGTGTGTGTGTGTGTGTGTGTGTGTGTGTGTGTGTGTGTGTGTGTGTGTGTGTGTGTGTGTGTGTGTGTGTGTGTGTGTGTGTGTGTGTGTGTGTGTGTGTGTGTGTGTGTGTGTGTGTGTGTGTGTGTGTGTGTGTGTGTGTGTGTGTGTGTGTGTGTGTGTGTGTGTGTGTGTGTGTGTGTGTGTGTGTGTGTGTGTGTGTGTGTGTGTGTGTGTGTGTGTGTGTGTGTGTGTGTGTGTGTGTGTGTGTGTGTGTGTGTGTGTGTGTGTGTGTGTGTGTGTGTGTGTGTGTGTGTGTGTGTGTGTGTGTGTGTGTGTGTGTGTGTGTGTGTGTGTGTGTGTGTGTGTGTGTGTGTGTGTGTGTGTGTGTGTGTGTGTGTGTGTGTGTGTGTGTGTGTGTGTGTGTGTGTGTGTGTGTGTGTGTGTACGGACACACGCACATACACACACTGCCGCTTAAAAGTTTGAATACACCAGTCGATATTTCTTGCCGCACTGAAACTTACATAGCTTCGTCAAAAAAAAAAGATAACCAAATTTACCGAACGGCGTTTTGAAGAGAACAAATTCAGCTTTGTCTTGATATTTTGTCTCTAACTCAATAGTTTTCGAGATATGCCAATCAATTGTTCGGACGATTGTGCGAGGTTCGGCCAAAAAAATTTGAGAAAAAAATTATGAAAAAATTTAAGCGAATTTAAAATCGAAAATTAAAAAAGTTTCTCCTACTGACATTTTGTTATAAACGCCATACTTTTCGAGTTAAGCCATCCTACTCATCAGAGTTTCGAGCGAAAATGGTCAAAACAATCTCAGAGGAAAATTTTGAAAAAATTCCAGGCGATCCATTATAAACTTACGCAACTTTTTACATCTTTGACATTTTCTCTTAAACCCTATTATTCTTGAGTTACGTTGCATTTTCTAAAATTTGTCTTTTTTCGCCAAAAATGAAATAACTTTGCGAACAAAATTGTACGAAACTTAAAAAAAACGAAAATGGTCTCCCTGCCACGCTGTTCAAGTTTATCACAGATAAACATGACAAAAAAATTCCATACGTCATGCGCCCAATGTTCGATCGTCGAAAAAACGCCGAAAAACAGTCACGTACAAAAGTGCGTACCGGATTGAAAAAAAAAATTACAAAATATATTGCAAAAAAGCAAAACAAAGCTGAATTTGTTCCCTTCAAAACGCCGTTCGGTAAATTTGGTTATCTTTTTTGTTGACGGAGCTATGTAACTTTTAGTGCGGCAAGAAATATCGACTGGTGTATCCAAACTTTTAAGCGGCAGTGTATATATATAGTGACGTCAGACTGGCTCGTCATCGCCGCAAATATGAATTGCGGCGATGATGCATCTTCGCGAGCGAAGGTGCCGCTGATGACGAAACTAACCCATACGTAGACACGATCGAAACCCGTTCCGATTCTCTTCCACGCGGAGTATTTAACGCTCGTACACAGCAAGCAAAAGGCACTCGGACTGTACGTCAGGAAGTGTATCCGGCGGGGTGCTAGATTACGCGTTTATCGTCGCGCTGGAGAATAAGAGACGAGAGATGTCACGTCGTTCGGTTGATTCGCGTTTGGAGAAAAATCTTGCGAGCGAGTAGAACGGTCGTTTATTGTTCGTTTGGGGTTTATTATTATTGGTGACGCGGGCGCTTGGTCATCGGGTGGCGCGACAGTGAGATGGAGAGAGGAGAGTCGCGTTCTTTCACGCTGGAACGCGGAAACGCGCGGCGCGAGTCGACGTCCTCTCCCTTCTAACTTAGTGTCGTCGTTTTCTCTCTCTCTCTCTCTCTCTCTCTTTCTCTCCCTCTCTCTATCTCTCTCGCTCTGCTGTAGTACATCGTACGTCCACGCTACGCCGCGACAGAACGGGAGTTTCCGCGAATGATGGGAGAGAGAGAGAGAGAGAGAGAGAGAGAGAGAGAGAGAGAGAGAGAAATTACGCGTCCAATGACCGCAAGGTTTCGTGCATCGGTAAAGGATCATGTGTTCGCGTCCTCGATTCAACAAGTGTACTCTCTCTCTCTCTCTGCGATCTCCGCTATGGACGGGAATCCGACAGGTGGCAGCGAGCATCCACGAGTTATACGTCCGGACGAAGTCTTCGTCGGCCGTATCGAGATCTTTTGTACCCCGGTCGGTGGGACTTTCGTCCGTTTGTACAACTCGACAAGACAACGACGACCACGATGCGATAGCTGCGTGAACTTGGCGACTCGACTTTGACTTTTGCGATGTTTGTTTGCGTCAATCGTTTGTGACTGATTGTGAGAACAATTGAAACGTTTGTGAAAACATTCTTCGGTTCGCAAGGAAAAATTCATTTAGCTCGTAGGTTACGAGAAATTCGTTTCACGGTCACCTTCACGTTTTCAAAGGGAAACCCTTTTGTTTTATCGGCCACAAATGTAGAGCTCAAAAAACTAAACCAGTGGCCTACAATATTATGATCTCGGGATGATCTTGAAATAAATGAATTGTTTGGGTGCATTGAAGAGCAAAGTCTACAGAGATATGTACCAATCACCCGGTAAGATACGAAGGAACGGATAAATCACGCTCGTCAAGCGATTTCTAACGAGACATTGCAAAGAATTCACGCATCATTAAGGGGCCAGTCCACTTTGGAGCCACGAAAAAAGGCTAGTTTCGCGATTTTTTTGAGGATTTTATAAAGGATATAAATATAAAAGTTGTTGGGCTTGATAAATAAAGTCTTGAAATACATTTTAAACATTTTTTATTCATTTTTAAGTACAAAAAGTATAGTTTAACGTAACGCCTCAAAAATAGGTGGGCTAGGTAGCTCCATCACAACTCGGCAACGGCTTGCCTGAAACAAAAAAATCAAAGTCCGTTAGATTCAGTATGACACCAGCTACAAAATGACCCTCGGGTAAAAGGTTTTATCAAAAAATAAAAAAATGGCAGATGAGAAAAGAAAGAAGTAAAAAGAAACGCGCTTTTTCGCAGTTTTTCGCAAAAAACAGTACAAATCAAAATGTTAAAACCATCGAGGGTCATCTTGTTGCGAATCATGTTTACAATATGTGGTTCAAATTTCAAGAGAATCGGTTTATTAGTTTTAGAGATACGCTGGAGCTAAATTTTGGAAACGTTGTTCCGAGAAAAACGCGTTTGAAGTTTATACTATAAGAAACTCTTACCTAAACTCAATCGGCAATTCCTGCACCGTACAAAATCCCTTCTGATTGCTCATCATCGTCGATTTCTTTAAGTCTTGCTTGCTTTCGATTTTTTGAAATTGTCAAAATGGACTGGCCCCTTAAGAAATCGAATCGTAAGATGTATCGCAGTTGATGGACAAATTTTTGAACATTTCATCCAATAAGAAACGTTATTTGCGTCTAAAACCATCGGCCCTTTTTGCTTGCCTTGCTTACCGTATTGGAAATTTGTTGGTGTCTCAAGATTTCAGGGTCATGATTTTGTTGGTTATTTTTTTTTTGTTTCTTTGTGCTCTATATTTGTGGTAAATCAGAAAGGAGTGTCTAAAAAATAGTGAAGGTGAGCTTGCAATCAGGTAGATACTTCGATTTTAAAAAAGATCTAGGGCTACCAAAATGTGGACATTGACAAACCATTCGAATTTTGTCTTTGACTTTTTCGTCTAAAATCAATATTTATAGGTGTTTTCGAGTGATTAACTTCTAGTGAATCACCCTGGATACACAGTGGCTGTCCCATATTGATTTTACACCTGATTCATGTAAAAAAATACTGCTTCGATCAAGTATCGAGTTTAGCAAAACTTTTAGGGTTCAAAGGGAGACGTGAAAAAAAATCTTTTTTGGTTCAAAATTCAAAATGGCGACACTAAGATGGCCTTGTTGTTGGCCAGGTTGTTTTAAAATGAGAACGTGGTTTTCTTCACCAAAAAATTTGTCAGGCCAAAACTAACAACTTTTGTAGGAGTTTTTTTAAATGAAATTTATGATTTTTAGGTTAGAAGACCATTTTTTTACTACATCAGCGCTATCAAGAATGTACCACGAGGTGGTAAAGTCTTTGACATCCCTAGTGTAAGTGTGCATGTGTGTTTGTTTGGGTTTGTTCGATAACCCAAACAGTCTCAAGCAAGAATTCGGTCTCTGCGGCTCGTCACTTCCGTTATCAAACGAACCGTAGTGTAAGTATGCGTGTATTAGAGTTGGGCGTAATTCTCTTTATAAATCACAAATATTCTGAACATACAAATAAATTCACAAAATACGTTGTGAATTTTTGCGTATTTAAGACAAATTAAAATCAAATTCACAATGATTAGATTAAAATTTACACCAAAAGTGAGTTCTTACGTACTTTGAGAGAAAACATTGTGTTGAGTCAACACAGTGTTTGCTCTCAAAATACGTAAGAACTCACTTGTGGTGTAAATTTTAATATAATTGTCGTGAATTCGATTTTGATTTTCTTCAACTTGGGGAAATTCACAACTCATTTTGTAAATTTTTTCATATTTATAATGTAATATTTGAAACTCACAACCTTTTTTGCAAAAGTTTCTCAGCCTCGACGCAATGTTTTCTCCCAAAATACGTAAGAACTCACTTTTGGTGTAAATTTTAATATAATCATTGTGAATTTGATTTCAATTTGTCTTAAATGCGAAAAAATTCACATCTTATTTTGTGAATCTTTATGTATTGACAATTTTTTGTGAATACATTTGCATTTACAGATTTGGATGTGAATTTTCTTTTAATTCACAGGATTTTTTTGTGAATATTCACAATTTTTTCTGTGAATTTATTTGTATGATCAGAATATTTGTGAATACAATTGTATTTGTATGCATGCATGTGAATACAAATAAGTGAAGTATGAATAAACTTGTATTTATATTCACATGAAAATCGCGATGTGAATAAATTCGTATTCGTATTTATAAGAGAAATACGCCCAACTCTGGCGTGTATGAGTTTGTTTGGGTTTGATTGATAACGGAAGTGACAAGCCGCAAAGACCCAATCCGTGTTTGGATTTGTTTAGGTTAACGAACGAACACAAGCGCAAACAAAGCCACACCTACACACATGCGCGCACACTTATACTAGTGATGTTAAATGCTTCACCTCCTCGTGGTACATCCTGCACTGAGAAAACAGTGTATTTATAGTAAAGAAATATATTTAGTTGGCACTTTTATTCAAATATTCATTAACTGTTACAAAATTTGTTAGTCGTTACGAAATATTCGTGTTCTCATAACAAGATTTTATAGCCATAGTATTTATTTAAAAATAATTATTTATTCGATCACTTTTATGTCCTTTACCTCAGTAGCTGTTTATGGTAATCGAATAACGAGTTGAAATTGTGACATGATAATACAGTTCAAAGGAGTGGAGATTTTTTCACAATTGATATATTTAGATTTGGGACTTGGGACAAATCTGTACTTGAGATAAGTACAGATAAGTTTGAAACAATTACTTTTCGTACACTTCTATTGGTTTTATCAAAATACAGAACATGAAATTAAAGAAACCGCTAGGCTCGGCGAGTGATTAATCAATCGAAATGAAGTGTCAACGATCGTCCCTGGCATGGTACACTTGCCCACTAGCAGTTTAATAGGGCTACATTGATTCAACTGCACATTCATATGCCGACAATCAATGAACGACTTTGTCCAAATATTCATTTGGTAACTATACACGAATCTTGATTTGTGCGAATATAAAATATCGACCACTCAACTATCCTTTACATCGGGAACAACTTTTCTACGGATCTCATTAAATAATCGCCTCAGTTATAGGAAACAAGTATTCTTCGTACATTAATACTAAGCATTGGGTTAGACCAACTGCATATCTATTTGCTCTTAAGAAAGCCAAACTTCCATTAAAGTACCCATTTTTTAATTATTAACAAATCTTTATTTGTGACAATTTAGAGCCTCAAATGAACGATTCATTAACTGTAAGAAGATATTTATTTCGCCATATCCAACTTTATCATTTGATAATAGTTAACAAATCCTGGTGAATAGAAATATATTGTTTTCTCAATATGGATAGCGCTAAATTAGTAAAAATGGTGTTTTAACCTAAAAACTATAAACTTTATATTTAAAAAATCCTACAAAAGTTGTAAGTTTTTGCATGACAAACTTTTTGTGAAAAAAGTTACGTTTCCATTTTTTAAAACATGTCGGCCATCTTGACGTGGCCATTTTGAATTTGGAACAGAATATTTATTTTGAACGTCCCTTTTTGAACTCTACAAGTTTCACTACACTCAATACTTGATCGGAGCAGTATTTTTCGAGATCTATCAAGGGTAAGATTTAAATGGGACACCCGCGATATATATATATATATATATATATATATATATATATCGCACAGAAGGAATCAATCGGAAGCTTCGGCCTTATCGGTAAAGATATTCTCACCTTTTCCATCGACCGATCGTCTCATTCTCCGGTCCTTCTCCGAGCTCCGCGGCTCACGCCTCGAAGCGCGCGCTGCGAAAAGCACTTTTGAAAACCAACCGCGACACGAGCAAAAAAAAGAACAATCTTTCGAATACACACACGCTCCAAAATCGTTTTTAAATGTTTCGCAATCGCATTGGTTTCCGAGACACTTTTTTGCAATTATTGTTCGAAAATAATTTATCTTCTCTGTAGTAATTATATTTTGTGTACATGTGTGTGTGTGTTCGATTTATTGCGTCCTCGCGGTTCTCGACGCTGATAGCCCACGAGACACTCGTCGCGTATAGCATGATCCATTCCTCATGGAATTTCTCGTTACCCTCCCCCTGCCGGTTGGTAGTCGCGAGGCCGATGCCGCTCTCTCTTTCTCTCTCTGTCTCGCCCTCTCTATCCGTCGCACGCAGTTGTCACGCGCTTACCAGATGGCGATAAACCTTTCGGACGCGACGAAACATCACAACAAGAAGTGGCTTATCGGGGCCGAAGAGGAAGAGTAACGATATTGGAATCGTTAGTTCTTCTGGACGTGTGAAAGAGTGCAGTCTGCGCGAGGGGTGCATCGAACGTCAGTCCGCCATAGTCTGAGATTCGCGTTGCAAGGCAAGGAATAAAAATTAACAATGGTAGCCGCCGATCTCGCGGCTCTCTGTGTGTAGTAAATGACCTTGAGGATTATTGTTTTGGACGAATAGGTAGAAGCGATTCGCGACGCGTTTTTAGAGAGAAAGAGAGAGAGAGAGGAGACGATGTCGAATTTGGCCGAGAAAACGCAAAAGCCAAGCAAGCTTACCGAGCACGCAAAGAACGCTGAGCGTTCGCCCGATCTTGGAAAACCAGGATTCTGTTGCAGTGCCTCACCGCGGAAAAATGTCGAAGAGACGACACCTGCAAAAACGACGGGGAGGGTCGCGGAGAAAAATAAGAAAGGCGCTGATGACGTTTCAGTGGGAGAGTGCAGTCTTGATCGCGACAGCCCCGCCAAAGTGAAACCCATTAAGAGATTGAACGAAGTCGCTGGGAAGAGCGTGGACAAGGACGTCCCCATGGAACTTACGCCGCCGGTTGTTCCGGTCAAGGAGAACAGGCCGACTCCCATTATCCAACAGTCTTTACGCTTGGCTGTGAGTCATAAGACAATAAGATATTTTGCACTACATTTTGAATAACAAGTCTTTGTAGATTAACGAGCTAGGTAGGGTTTTCCCACTTTTGGCAAAGACGGGTGCGCTAGAAACGGCGTCCGCGAAAACGTAAAAGGTTCAGGTACAAAGTTTCACCACCAGGGTCGCGTCGATAACGAGATACCGAGCCATATAGTAATAGCCAAAGTATCGAATCTAAGTGACCGCGATACTCCGATTTACCCTAAAAAAGTAAAAATTGAAAAAAGCAACAAAATGAACTAATTCATCTCGAAAAATAATCCTGAAAACGTTGTTCGTAACGTAATTGCTGTAATACCGGAAACAGGAGCACGAAAATCGAAAGTATTCGCAAAACGAAGTAAATCAGTCACAGATGTAAGCAATTAGCATTGAGATTGGTAGGTTTTTGCCATTATAAATTATTTTTTAATATACATATGTCGACAATAAAATACACCAGAAAACTTACTATAAGACACTAGTAATTTTAGATGGAGCATTTTGGTTATACATTATTTTGTATTATACATATGTCGATAATGAAAGACACTAGGAAAGTTACTGGAATTATTCAAGGTGCATTGCATTGTACAGGTTTCTAAACGTACTAGAGACCTAGAATTCCAGGAGTCCTTGCATTATAGAACTTACTAGCAATTCTTGTAAAAGCTTTGTTTTGTAGAAGTTACTAGAGGTAACTTCTATAAACCTTCTAGACTAATTCGAGGGAATCAAACTTTCATCATTATAATGTAAAAGTAACTGGAATTTTGAAAGGCACTATTATTTTGCAAAACTTACTAAATATCATAGAGAACGACAGTTTTAGGAAATTAGAACTTGGCTTATTGCAAGGTAAAAGTTACTAGAATTTCCCGAACGAGCCTCGTACTATAGAAGTTACCACAGTTCTTAGGGAACTATAGTTTTAGGGAATTAGAGCTTGGATAATTATATTGTAAAAGTAACTAGAAGTCCTAGAGAACTATGGCACTAGGGTATTAGAGTTTGGATCATTACAGAGTAAAAGTTACTAGAAATTTCAGAGGGATCGATGAATTGTAGCCGTTGCTAGGGGGCCTGGGGAACTATAGTTCTAGGGATTTAGAACTTGGCCCATTGTAATGAAAAAGTTACTAGAATTTTGGGCCGAATATTCGCACGGTAAAATTTACTGGAGGTCCCAGAGAACTATAGTTCTAGGGGATCAGAGTTCGAATAACTGTAATGTAAAAGTTACTAGAAATTTCCGATAGATCATTGCATGGTAGAAGTAATGAAAAAAAGTTACTAGAAATTCAGCCCTAGTTGATACTTATTTTTTACAATTTTGGGCAAAGTACGAACTTCTGTGCAAAGCCGTAAAAAATTCCCCTAACATTGTGCGCCCTAAGAGTACGAAATTTCGCCACTAGGGTCGCTTCTATCGAACGGCACCGGTGATAAATTATTCCGCATGGTGAAACTAACCGTCGAGTTGTCATTTAAGGGGCTATTCTACAGTGACGAGATTAAAAAATTGAATTATTTTTTTTTGTACTTTTCAACTCCATTCCATCATAGAATTGACATTCACTTGTTGGAAAAGTCGATTTTCACCTTGTCGACTCAGTACAGTGCTTCAAAGTAGAAGCTCGCAGTGCGCAGGTGCTGGGAACAGCTGTTTTGAATTTATACCTGAGTATACGCATATACACGTATGCTTCAAAAAAAATATTGTATCGTAGTAGTCTCTCTTTTCACTGTGTGAGTAAAAGGACGCTCTACCGTTTAGTATTGTATAGTATAGTATAGTAAATTTTAATCGCGTTTTTCTCGAAACGACTTTTTTCACCGGGCGTTGGTGATTTCGGAAAAACGGCTTAACCAATCGGACTAAAAAATGTACTGCATATTCAGCATATGTATGCCTATCGCCTGAACTAGGATTATTAAAAAATAATAATTTCAACTTATACTTTCACCCGAATTATAACGAGAAAAAAACGTGTTTTCCGAACACTTGCACAAAACGACGCCATTTTGTTATTTAGCGATATAAAGTAATAATTCTAGTTCGGGCGATAGCGACACTCATACAGATTGAGAATCTTCCTCAATTTGTTCTTTCCGACTATCCGGAGAGCGTAAATCATCAACGGCAGCAACATTTTTTTCATACCTCCACACGATTATAAATTGTTGAATAAATATACATTTATGTGCAACAAAAAATTGCGTCTATTCTGTGAGAGTGTACCTTTGAGCGAAAAAAACGTTTGTTGACGACAGTAAAAAAAATATACATTAAAAATAGCTAATTTTTTTAGCCGTCACAGTAGAATAGTTCCTTTAAAAAACGTCCTGTGCCCCGGTAGCGCTGCCTTGTTTGGAAGCCTAATTTTCTGCACTCTTCCAAATGACTCGGAAAGTTCCTGTTACCATAGTCGACTGTTCGTATACTCGCGAAACTTCTCAATCGATGCGCCGTGCACTTTTTTCAGAAACCCGATTCGATTACGGTGGCTGTGCCACGCAAAAATTCCGCGAGACCTGCGCTACCCGTCGCGATGACCGAGCGACCTCTCGTTCTCGCGACGCATCTCGTGCCCTCTCTGCCGATAGGTCTCTTCGAAGTACTCGCGGAGCTGATAGAGGTCGCGACCGGACGAGCCGTCGTTGTGCTTTACGAGGCGCGAACCGAGCGACCCGTCGCATCGGATATCGTTGATATAGGTCCGCGAGAACATTTATCTTCTTTTTTCTTTTTAGAGACGAAGTATTTGAAGTATGAAGAAGTTGGGGTTATTTGTGAAAAATGTTCAATCAATTGAATTAATTGATTGAATAAATATATTTAAGAAGTTTAATTAATTAATGAATTATATTTAGTATGATTATTAATTAATTATGCTATTTAATTAATTGAATTAGATAATCAATTAGTGAAATATATTTAATAAATTGTTGGCCGTCTCAGCGATTTTGCCGGCCAGCGACAATTGGGAGCAAGGCTCGCTTCTCCCCGTGAGCTTCGTCTTCGAGCACCGTCTCAACAAGAACAAGAGCCCTGGCGTCTACGTCGACATCGTCGTCGCCGAGGACTGCGTGCGCAATATCGAGGTCTCCATTCCGCTCTGTTCCTTTTTCAGGTGACACTGGATGGGCAACAAAGAGCAGCTGCATTTCGGTAACTTACTAGCTAATTGACAACTCACAATGTTCCGACGCTAATGACAATTAGTGAGTTGATAAAATGCTGCTGTTCTTTAACTGCCCATGAAATGTCACCCTAGAAAATACGGACGCTTTTATTTTTTTTCTCTCTCTCTTCAATGTTAGGAAATCCTCGATTTGCGCGGCTACAGGTGCGCCGTCCCGGATAGAAAAAAGAGCCTGGGAGCTGCCGGTCTCATCTTCCGACATCTGAAGATCAAGGGCGAGGGACCCTCCTTCTTCGGCAACACTCTAGGTACACGCGAGATACATCCCTTGTTTTCAGGATTTTGTAGTCGGTAGGGATGTTGTCGAAGCCTCCAAATATCTAGGTCAGAGTACGGGAGTCCAAACTCCCTGGGGGGGGGGGGGGGGGGGGGGGGGTCGTAGAAAAAGCGCCCGCGAAAATATACAAAGTTCAGGTAGAACATTTCACCACCAAGTGTTTTTTGTTTTTCGTCGATAACGTTTGAACAGTACGAGATATGAAAAAAAATTCAAATTGCAACGTTTATTTTTTCCGTGTACTATATATTGGAGATGAGAACGATAACGTTATCGATGAAAAACGAAAAACATCCCTATATTCGAGGGTGCGTTTCACCCCTGAAAAATCGGGTTTCGCAGATATAAAAAATTACTTGTCGCCTATTTTTATCGATTCTACAAGCATGCCAAATTTCGTCGGGAGCGATCGACCGCGACACTTCGATTAAGGGGTCAGGCCACAATAACGGGTATAAAATCATGTGCAAATTTAGCCATTTTTTTCGTATGAAAAAGTGATTCACTTATAAAATTAATTACACATCTATTTAGTATGAATGTCAAGCTATTATAAAATATATATATATTTTTTTCTATGTACAAAATGGCCGACCACTAATATTTTCTTTTTTTAGGCGCTCCGCGGCGTGACATTTAGCATCCGCAATTTTTGACCTAGAACAAAAAACAGAAATTCTCGTCAATCTACATTAGAATACCTAGAGAAGTACGTACGGAATTAAAAAAATATTGTTTTATTCAAAAGTTGTAGATATTTGAACTTGAATTTGAATTAAACTCGAATTTTCAGTGAAAAATTTCGTATAAAACTGCTCATAAAATGAAAAGTTTTCGATTAATCAGAAATTCCGTACGTACTTCTCTGCGAAATGCAATTAGGAACATAACTTTTGAATTTAAAGTAAATCGAGTGAAAATTGTTGAAGTTATTTGTCACGTCAATGCGAAAAAGCTGTTTCGAGAAAAACGCGTTTAAAGTTTTACATATGCCTCTGGCCGTGCCAGAGGTGGGCTTACGATATACGCTCAAAGTCGGTGAAAAAAAAATCTTGCTATAAATCGAATAGTAACTCTTTCTTATGATGATAAAGCACCGTTTTAGCGAGAAAAAAAATCGATTTTTTGAAAATTCTACTGTGGCCTTACCCCTTAACCTTAAAAAGTAAAAGTGGAGCGATGAAAGTACTAATTCATCTGGAAAAATAACCCTGAAAACATTTTTCGCAACGTAATTGCTGTAATACCTAAAACAGGAGTATGGAAATTGAATGCACTTGAAAAACAAAGTAAATCATTTTCAGATTTAAGGATGTATGGCAGCTACTGCAGAGTCGTTACAGAACTGATTATGCAATTTGCAAAAATCGCATTTAAAGACTAAATCAAATAATTGTAATATTCATTGAAGCTAAAAAGGAGATTTACCACAGCTCAAAGTAAAACATGCGGTACAGAAAGAAGAATTTTCAATTTTTAACTGCAAATTTAGTTGCTGATTTGATGTATGTTTTCCCTGACGTTGTCGTGGTTACGACATACGAGCTAAAGAAATACGAAAACGGTCCCATTTAACTCGCAATATCTCGCAAAATATATGGGCACATGTCGATTTTTTATTTTTACCGTATCATGCATATTACAGCGATACCGCACAAAAGTTTTTTTTACAAAAGAGTACTCCGGAAATACCTTTTTTGCCAATGTAAAGGGAATTTTGGATGTACAGTCCTATGTTCCCCGTGTTAAATGACCCAACTTTGAATTCGTCTATCTCAGCATTCACGTGGGCAAATTTTGTTTTTTTAATCTCAAAAAGTTCTCGATATTTTCCTTTACAATATCAGTGAGTTTCAATTCGAACAGTAGTAAATAACTTAGTTGCCATACATCCTTAAGCAATTACCATCGAGATCGGTACGTTTTTCTCAATTATATATTATTTTGTATTTTACCTATGCCGATAATGAAAGGCACTAGAAAAGTGACTAGAAAAAGTGACTAGAAGTTACTAAACCCCCTCCCAGAAATTTAGGAGGGCATTTCAATTATAAATTATTTCGCTTTATACATGTGGCGCAAATAAAGGATACTAAAAAAGTTACTAGAAATTTTAGATTGAGCATTGTATGAGTATCAAAAAAATGCTAGAGAACTATAATTCTACGTGACATAAATTTAGGCACACTGTAACGTAGGAGTCACTAAAAATTCCAGGACGCATTGCATTGTAGAATTTACTAGCACGTCTCGTAGAAACTTTGTTTTGTAGAAGTTACCAGAGTTCCTAGAGAACTACAGTTCTAGGGAATCAAAACTTGAATCATTATAATAGCAAGTAAGCGTAACTAGAATTTTTTTAAAGGACCACAATTTTGTAAGAGTTAGTAAAGATCCTAGAGAACGACAGATGAAGGGAATAAAAACATGGATCAATGTAAAAGTAACTAGAATTTCTCGAAAGAATCATTATTTTGTAAAATTTGCTAAAGGTACTAGAAAAGGACAGTGTTAGGAAATTACAACTTGGGTAATTGCAAGGTAAAAGTTACTACATTGTTTGATCCGGCAACAATCTGCCGTATATTCAACAGTAATCAATAAGCTTACATGTCAAAAGAATAATTACATTCCAATTGAATTACAATTACGCGCACCTCCGACAAGCTACGGAGCTCTCTTTCAATGGACGCTCCGCCATGCGACCAATCTCTCCAATTATAAATACGATATTAACGATCGAATACGCGTTTTCAAGATTCCGGCTCTCAGCTGGCGACGCTCCAGATGGTGGCCGGGAAACAGGCGGAGGTCGGGGTCCTCGAGTCGCCGGTGATAAATTGTCACAGGAACAGCGCGCACCAGGTGCCGGGCATTCACTCGCTCTACGTTCTCGAGAGCCTCGGGCCTCTCCCACCCTATCGCTTGATGCTCAACAAGAAATTCCAAGGTACACGTCTGTTGTTTGCGGAGTAATAAATTAAGAACGTTTCACACTGAATTTTAAAATTGAGTGTAAAAAGGTCTCGTTGGATCAGAACTTTAGTACTTCGCGATTTTAAAAAAACCCTAAAAATGTAGACCTTCGAGACGTTGGGGGCATTTTACGAATAACAATAATGACAAGAGCAAGTGAAGAAATACCTTAAGAAATTATTGCTCGACGAATATCACGGAAATTATTTTCTTATAAAATTAAACAGTTGATTTTTGTGAATATCTAAGAATTTTATCAGATTTTTCTTTATTAAGCTTTTATGTATGAAAGTGCTCGTTAAAAGATTCGGAGGCTATATATACTTGTAGATTTTAATGAAACGTCCAAAAACGATCAAACGGGAAAAAATCACGAGCATCGAAAAAATCGACGGTGTTGCCAACGAAGCATTTTTCACCAATTATTTTTGTAAATACTAAGACATTTTTTCAAAATTCTTTTTAGTCCCTTTTTTTAAAGTTTGTCTTTATGAGTGATCGTTGAATGATTTAGAGATTTCTCGAAGGTAATGCGCGACATTTCCGCAACGAAATATTAAAAAATTCCCAATAATCATACCGGATTGTCCAAAACGAAAAGAATAGTTCGAAAAAGATCACGAGTATGAGAAAAATCGAGGCCCGCGAAGCATTTTTTTCACCGATCATCGAATATTTTACCTATTCGTTATTAACTTTTTTGCATTATTATTATCCAAAACGAGTGCCCGCACCAACTCCGACATCTGGGAATTTCTACATGTTTTTGTCGAACCGCGAAGTATTAAAATTCCGCTCGTCTCGAATGTTCGGTTACGAACGGACGTGCATCCTCAAGCATTCTCGGTCTAACCGACGATTTTTTGTCCCGTAGCGCTGGATCGCGAGAGGATCAAGGAAGTTCTGTTGGGCGTCGAGGGCAACGAGGTCTTCATGGAGAGACTGCGGGCGTTCGGTGTCGCGGGTTTCGCCGAGTACAGCGAGGATCGCTACGACGTCGAGGACTTCAAGTCCGTCGCGATGAGCGTACCCTACTACTGATCCTGTCTTTGCTCAAAATATTCCAAAAAAGTGCTCACATTCCTAGTTAAGTTACGAGTTATCGATCTTTGTTTCTTTTTCAAACTTGTAGTCGATAAAGTTGACTATAGAAGGTGCCGCGGGTCCACGTTGTACATGATTTACTTTTCACCCGCTCCGGAGATGTGGCGATCGTTTCGTTACCATTGGTAGCAAAGGATACTGGCGCGATTCACCAGAAATTGGACGGAAGTTGTCCCTCGGGCGGTGGTATCGTATGTTTTTCGAGGCAATCCTTGATGAACTGTTCCAGCCGCGCCATCGGCCCCCCGCCGATTCCCGCCTCGGTCCGCATCCGCGGATAGTATTGTTCCGCGAGTGCGAGGAGCATCTTCGGGAATTGTCGGGGATACGCCTGCCACAGGGAGTTGCCGGCCACCTCGAGCATGTCGAGGATCACCGTGGCGCAAACGTCCGAGAGATCGGTGCGCGGTTCTGCGAATCAAGATGATGGAGGTCAGACATTTTCGAAGGTTCATTGGATTATGCCACTTTTGGCGGGGACGACCTGTGTGAAAACTGACCAGCGTTGAGGGTGACGGCCAACCACCGCCAAGCGTTTGCGATTCCGTGAGGATGCGGCTCGTTCGATCCCGACCTGCGTCCGGTCACTATTATCGAGGCGTAAAGCCTCACCAGGCCCGACATTCTCGTCAGATACTTGTCCTGTTTCTCGACCACACCGTCCTCGGTGTACTTGTAGCCGAGCGATCGGTAGTACTCCTCGTTCGTTTGTCCCTGAAGACGCGGCAGGAAGACCGGAAGTATGTACGGGCAGGTGCGACGAAAGTGGGCCAACAGGAGCTCACCGAAGTCCGGGTAATCGGCCCAAAGTGCGACCGCCAGTGCGGCCACGGGAAAGGCCATTTCCGGTTTGCTCGATATCAGAGTCTCACCCTGGCTCTGATCCCGATGATTAGTCACGATGATCAATAACGTCTTCTACACGGTCAACGCGTCAGGGGGCGATTGAAAGACGAGCGTCAAACTCACCACTATCTTTTTCGCCAGTACGTCCTTGCAGAACGCCACACCCTGAGGATGTTGCGTCACGTTGAGCGCCGATTTTCCCATCAGCAACGATCTCAGCGTCTCGTACTTCTCCTTTAGGTGGGAACCGTTCACACCGGAAATCGCGTTCACCGGTATGTTTATCGCTTTCTGGCACTCGAAACGAAACTTCTTCAGCGTGGCTGTCTGCGCGAGCTCTCGATACGTAGCCGCGTAATTCGTCAGGAATACGTGGGTCCTCATGTAGCTACGGAGCGACTCGTAGTCCGAGCTCGCAGCGTCGACTTCCTCTGTGAACGGACAGAGACACTTTCGTAAGAGGACGGT
Source organism: Ophion slaviceki (assembly GCA_944452715.1). NCBI lineage: Eukaryota > Metazoa > Arthropoda > Insecta > Hymenoptera > Ichneumonidae > Ophion > Ophion slaviceki. The sequence continues at coordinate 66,134,020 of OX101784.1, read as the reverse complement.
GAAGCTCGCGAGGTTCGAATGGGAGCGCAATAAATATAACGGATTTTAAAAAGCAACCGGAAATTTACAGAATGCGAACGAAATAAAAATAAAAAATGAGAAGGACACAATTATTCGTGTATTTATGGATTCTCTATGGTAATAAAGGAATAGGGCAAAAAATCTTGTTTCTTAATGGTGTTGAAGTTTGCATAGTTGGAACGCCACGACAGTTCTTCCTCCTATTTTCATTTCCTTACTTTTATTGTTATGCCCCTTTCACATATTAATATTGTAGATGTTTCAATAATTGTCTTGAAAGTAATTAAAGGATTTTCGCCAGGAAATTTTGCCCAAAGAAATAAAACGAAATTCATGAATACTCATTTTCATTGCGTTGCAACGATGCAAACTTCAATCGCATGCTTCTCAAGGGGTCTTAGTAAGATGGAAACTTCAAAAATGCGTTTCTTTGTTGCATAGTTTCATAGCCTACGATCTTAACTTTGATTTGCAATAAAGATTTTGTAATTCCAAAAAGTGACCGAGTTATGACAATTTTTGTGGCGGCCCGTTGCGATTTGCCCTTTTCCCCGTTCTTATCAATTTATCCGTACATAACATTTTTACCGTATAACCGGACAATTTTCTCATAGGGTTATCCATTTGTTGATAACAAATTACCAAAGTTGTTCTTTTTGGTGGAAAGTCCATCTACTTTCCTACAGCTTGCGATTTTCGTAATTTTCAATATTTCAAAAAAGTATCCGGTCATACGAAAGTTTCATTATTATACTGAAAGCACGTTTTAAGATGGTTTCATTACAGATGAGCCTAGTCGGCAGAAGAACCTACACCGATTGGCCATGCAGCAACGGTGGTACTTTCTTTAAATAATAACTTGAATCATTATCAATAATTTTTCAATTAAAAAAACCTAAACTCGGCCACACTACGTATTGTGTGTAAAATCGCGACCTCGTCATGCCAAGACTCTCATCAGAAAAAATAATGAAAACCGACTGGTTTTTCGGGGCTTAACAGAATCGGATAAAAAATCGAGTATTACCAGCGGTCGTTTCGACGGACGAGGAATCGGTCATTGCACGCCGAACCTCGGAGTTTCCCTCGACGACATGTGGAGTCGCTGGTGAAGAGGGATCCGACGCGCATCGGATCTCGACACTCGCGCTGTTCTCCTCAGGCACTCCCTGTCCCGGGAAAATACCCGATCCCTGGACCACATGTTCCTCGGTTGTTTGCCGCTGCTGTGCTTCGTTCGAGGACCGTGCGGCTTGCTCCGCTCGCGCCTCCGCCTCGGCCTGCCTCATCGCCTCTTCCCGTCTCGCTATCTCTTCATCGTAAAGGGCGTCGATGCGCGCTGTCGAAAGAATGAACAGCTTCGGGTGAAAATAAATTCGCTTCGCTTCGTTGCAATTGCATCCGAGCGAGCTGGATGCAACGTGGAAGGATCAATTTCCCCCTCACCTATTTCCGATTTGCAAACCTCGGAAACTTCCTCGCTCTGTCGCACCACGCTCTCGGCCATGTTCAAATCGGCGGTTGTTATTTCACCGGACTGCAAAGAAGAGAGACAGCAGCGAGTGAAACGAATATCGGAGAGCCGGAAACTTTTGAAATTCGCTTAGCTTACCCTTGTTCTCTCATTGATGGCCTCCATCTGGGCGCTGAGTTCCTTCAATCTGCCCGCGAGGGGTGCGAGGATAAGAGCTGCGGAGCTCCGATCCTTGCAGGCCTTGGAGAGACCGCCGATGTCGCGGCACTTCTCCCTGAAGCTCGTCCTCAGCGGTCCTATGCGCGCAATGATCTCCTCGCGCTCCCGACACTTTCTGTGTTCCTCCGCCTCTCGCTCCAGTCTCTCCTTCCTTTCGTGCATTCGTTGCGCCTGCAGCTGCTGCTCGTGTCTCCTGCGCAGCTCGTTTTGCTGGGCGAGTTGCTCCTCCTCGGCCACCAGGCGCTCCAGCTCCTTGGCCTCTTCGCTCTCTCGCTTCATCGCCAATATCCAACGCATCATCTCGATCTCTCTCTGCAGAGCCTTCTCTGTCTTCTCCATGTTGCGTCGTCTCAGCTCGATCGCTCGGCGGACGTCCTCCCGCCGCTGCATCTCGTTCTCCAGGAGGATCTTCTTAACGGAGAAAGTGACACTGGAGCTGCGCGCCGTGCCGTCCGTTCTCTTGCCGTCGGACCCCTCGGTCGCGTCTTTGCGGCTGGCCGCCAAGTTGCACGTGTTCTTCTCGTTCTCGAGATTCTCCCTCCATGGAGAGTCCTCCGGGACAGCTACGCTGTCCGGACCAATCGTCACCTTGTCCACCGCACTGGAGATCCGCGACGCTTTTCGCAACGCAGAGACTCGCAGACTCGCAAAGTCCGACGACACGTCGGAGGACGTCGTGTGGATCTGAGAAGGGACGCAGGGACGTATTAGAAGGGACGTAACGACATAACCTCAAAGTGGGACTCACCATCTCGTCTCGCGAACCACCGCCGCCGCTGCTGACAAAGTGCGGCATCCTTTCGTCTGTCAACGATGACTCGGGTCGAGTGTTTAGCTCTGGGCCGAGAACTTTTGGAATTTGAGGTTACAACTTTTCAAAAAACATCGGAGTTGCGGAGAAATTGGCCGAATTTACGCTTGATGGACGATCAATCCTGAAGATCGAAGGAGTTTTTGAGACGAATAATTTTCATACTCTCCGTTACAAAGCACTTTTGGAGGAAATTTGAATGGAGAAAGTCTCGCTACCGCGTCTCGGGTAACACACATGAACTGTCGAAAAATCTAGCTCCGGTTTGTAGTCTTGATGTTGTTTTTGCGGCGGGAGAGAGTAGACAGGTCGATTGGGTTGACTGCAATGAGGCGGCGCCACATGCGCATCAAGGCGACTTTTCACCAGCGGTGAGAAGCCGCAGCGTTCTGGTAACTTCGCAGTTGGACCAATAGCGTGCGGAGCCAAATTCTCGCCGCGCCGCCAATGTCAACTTTAGGCACGATGGCGTCAGAATAACAAAAAAAAGCTTCGTCGGCGTCATAACACAAACTTCGTTAAAATAGAAGTAATTCATTTCGCAATTAATATTTACATCGCAATCTTGAAATCGTTCAGCAAATAACAGGTAATTAGATTTTCGTTAGGTCATCGTAAATTCGTTTTCATCTCGAAGCAACATGAATTTCGTCGAAGTGTTTCAGTTAATTTCGGAGCATGTATTTGTTTATTCAATTACGGGCATTTTTCCTCAAAAGTTGCGTGTTATCAAGAAGGGAAGTGGGAAAAATATTGGAAAACCTCGGGCATCAGGACGCGATGATCAAGCGAAGGGAGGTTATGTGCGACTTTACCGCAAACATAACCTCCTTTTTCTACGTAGTTTTTGTTTTTCATTAGTTGAAAAAGTTTAATATACGACACAATATACAAATGAAAGTTATTAATACAATTCATGGATAAGATTCAATGAAAGAATAAAATTAATTTGTGAAGGTTCGAAAGTAATTTTTGTTTTATCAGGAAATAATTGTTGGAGGAAAATTCAGTGAAAAGAAATTCTTAATGCGCAATGCAGTCGTTGATTTTTTCTAAATAGTTAAAAAAGTTCTCAATTTTTTGTCAATAATAATGATTTTTTTTTTCAGTGTCATATAAATACTTAAGAATTTTATCAGTGTTTTTCCAATATTTGTGATTTTTTTCAGTATTTTATGATCACTTCTGAATTATTCTCAGTATTATAAAAGTACTTATGAATTTTTCCAGGATTTTATAAATTTCTATGATTTTTTCAGTATTTTATAAATACTTATAAATTTTTATCTGCATTTTGTAAATACTTATGAGTTTTTCTCAGCATTTCCTCTCTAATTAGATTTTTTCATCATCATCAAACAGTTTTATAAATCAAACTCCAAAAAGCTTTGTAAAGAGGAATTCCAAAATAGAGAGATAATTTGGAAAAAAAATCTGAAACGTTTAGAGAGATTAACTGCTTTATTTTATAAAAGAAGAATCTTTTTTTATTAATTCTATGTCGAACAATTATTCGACCAATTTGTTAATCATTATTCAATAAATTATTAACAATTCAATATACCATCAATAATAAGTTATTTAGTTAATAACAATCATTCGACCAATTTCTTTATAACTTATTACTCAATGAGTTATTAACAATTCAATAAATTATTAAAGGGTCTTCTCACTTCAGATTCTACCAAAAGGCTATTTTCATGAATTTTTTTGACCGGTTTATATTATAGATATTAATATAAAAGTTGTTACAGTTAATAAATACACTTTCGAAATACATAAGAAAACAAATTTTTATGTATTTATGTAACCCAAATAAACTTTAAACACGTTTTTCTCGAAACGTTTTTCGACGACTTGTTGATAAAGTCTTCGAAACTACTAAACCGATCCTTATGATATTTTAACCACATATTCTTTACAACTATAGCTATGTCGCATACCAAGGATTTTTTCAAATGTTGATATTTACTCATTTTTTTTGCCAAGAACAGTGACAAAAACACTTTTTTTTTGTTTTTTTCAAAAAATGTCCGCCAATTTGTTATTTTTGCATATATCAAAATTCGTATGATATGCGCTATAGCCATTAACATACTGAATCCAAAAGCGTTTGATTATTTTGTTTCGGATGATCCATCTCCGATATTTCATCTTCAGCCAGACCAACTATTTTATTAGGACATTTTTTTAACTACCATTTTCGACTATAAATAGTAACTTAAATAAATATTAAAAAAAAAATGTATTCCGAAAGTGTATTTATTAAGTGTAACAACTTTTATGTCAATATCTATAATATGAACCTATCAAAAATTTCATGAAATAACCTTTTTTAGCGTCTGAAGTGAGAAGACCCCTCAAGTTATTCAGTTAATAACAATTATTCGACAAGTTTGTTAATAAATGACTATCCAACAAATTATCAACAATTCAAAAAATGATTGAGAATAAATTATTTAGTTAAAAACAATTATGCGACACACTTGTGAATAACTTTCTGGCAATTTTTTAATTCATAATCAACGTTCCATCATCTCAAAACTCTGACTTTATTCGGATTTTTGTCGAACCGGAAACTACCTAAAATCACGATGTTGAAGTTTGCATCGTTGGAACGCAATTAACTTTTTTTTTCGTTCGGAAGCCCAATTTTTTTCGGCATATTTGAGCCCCTACCTCCGTCTCCTTACCACCTCTCGTGGACTTTTTCCGAGAGATCTCCAACCTGAAGCCGAAATTTTTTGTCGAATAGTAACGAAGATAAATCGTATCAGAGATTCGAAAAAATTCTTCCCATCCCAATGTTGCAAACTTCGATAGCACAGAAAATCCGGCGAAGTTAAGCTTTCGGCACGTACACGCGGAGTATATTGTTCGCAGAATGGGTGAACGCTACAACATCCACAGCCAGTTGGAGCATCTGCAGTCAAAGTATATAGGCACCGGTCACGCGGACACGACGAAATTCGAGTGGATGGTAAACCAGCACAGGGACTCGTGCAGCTCGTACATGGGACATCACGATTTGTTGAACGCCTTCGCGATAGCCGAAAACGAATCCAAGGCCAGGGTCAGATTCAACATAATGGAGAAGATGTTGCAGCCGTGCGGTCCGCCGCCGGAGAAACCGGAAGACTAAAACTGAGGTGTTCATTGAGACGAGGACTGTGAAAGAGGAAAATAAAGGTCGCGCGTAAAATGTATACGCTAGTGTGCGGTGAAAAGAATTTTATTTTAACACAGCCGGAAATAAGCATCCTCCTCTTGGACGATATCTACGCTCGATCGACGCGACAAAGGGCTCGACGGTTTGGCACGTGCGTTGGTAAAGGGATTCGTAATAAAGTCGTTAATGTCCGTCATTGGCCGGACGAGGTTTTCCGCAGTTCCGGTCGCCTTAGCAGCGGCGACCTCTTTCAGTCTCGGCTCTCGTCCAAAATGGTGGATCGCGTAGTTCGTCGGAGTCCTTGATTCTCGCTAAGGTTTTACCTTTTCAGTATATAGAACTAGTATTAAGCTTAATTTAGTCGGCTAACGCGTTTCCGATTGATACATTCGGGCTAATCGTTTTTTCTTCTTTCGGGCCTATCATACTTTGATATCGAGTATCGACTATGGAAAATTGTGCGAATGTACGATCGCGTTACCGGGGCTCGCCGTATATAGGCAAGATTCCTAGCGTTTCGCGATAGCTCTGTATTCCGGAAGTGGCTCATTACCTACGTTCATCATTACCCGACGCTACTTCCGGAAGCACGCGCTCTCAATTCTTGTACACGGTCTCTTCCGTATTGTATCTTTTCGGCCAACGTCGTTCCTCGACCAGCCGGTGTATACCGTTTGTCCTACGGGGATTCTACTCATTCTAATCGATAATGAGTACACTTATCAATCTCCCTCTCTTTGCGTCTCACGAGAACGAACTCGAGTCTCATTCGGCAAGATGGGCCGAGTTTGAAAATCAAACGCGCAAATAGGACGAGACTCTTCGAGGACGAGTTTCGCGTAAAATGATATGAGAATAGCGATATCAGTCGCTTCATTTTGGCTGGTAAAAATTTAGCTGGACGCTCCGTTTACGCGTTCGTAGAAGAGTAAATAAGGACTGGCGCAGAGTACGTTGGTCAAGGATGTGCGCTCGATCGTAGTGTCGGACGTGTAGATCCACTGGCCCTCGCGATTGCCGCGTCTGTAGGCAACGAAGTGTCCAGCATCGACGGGACCCCGATGTTCAACGACCGCGTCCAGTCTGTATCTGTGCCGACCGCCGATTGCGTTCTCCAGCGTGCGAGCCAGCGTAGCGCCTTGCTGTTAATATTGTTCGAACGGTTGAGAATTGACATTTTTTCTTCGACGAATTGCTGCTGTACGCTCACCTGACTGTTTCGCTTGGTCGTCTCGGCAAATGTGAACGGATCGAGGACCAAAATTTCCGGAAATATCACCGGATCGTCCCGTTTTATCGGGACACCCGAATCGCTCCAGGTCGTGCGCGGTATGTGGAGACAGAGGCAACGGGGCAGTTTGCCGAGGGTCAACGTCTTTACGGCGGGGCATCGGGACGAGCAACCGTCGCACTGCACGTTGTGAATTACCTCGCTCGCCACGAGACGCGACAGTAATTCGGGTAAGGTGTGACGATTCCAGCTGAGCGCACCACCCGCTGGTGGCAACGGCAGGGACACGCTCTCGAGTTTGTCGTAACGAACTGGTGACTGTAAGAATATTTTTATTTGCAGCGAATTCTTTTTTCGAGTTATTGTTTCCGACCGGAAGGAACCAGAAATACAATAGAATTTTTTAGAAAAATTCTGACTTGGTGATTTTTAATTCATTTTGGTGATTTTATTATCTCTAGGGCGGTATTGCAATGTTGACGATACGTTCGAAATCAGAACATTGAAATTTGTATATAACTAAATAAAAACTAACCATCGATCGAAAGTTTAAGGTCGACGGACCTGAAACTTTTGAAAATAAAAATAACAATATTTTTTGCAAAAAAAACCGTCATTTTTCGGCAAAAAAGAATTTTTTGTTTCTATTTCAGGTTTATCGACAGTGAAATCATGTTAACAATTAAGAAATTCTTGGTTTTTGTTTTAGGCAATAGATCACTTCAGGACAGAACTGACTAGTTTCTCCCTCTTCATTTTTTTATCGAAAAAATTAATTTGTATCTAATAAAAAAGCCTGAAAGTTTCATTTTCGTTAGAAAAAATTCCAAAAGTCACGTAACTTTCAGCATCTAAAACTAGGCGCCCCCGTTGAGTAGCTATTAGAGTAAGAAATATGCGGGGTGAGCGGTGGCTCAGTCAGCTAAGTCTCGGGTTGGCGTTGCGAAAGTTCCGGGTTCGAACCCATCCTCGGGACGAAAGATTTTTCTTCCGTTCTTTCTACTACTTCCAAGTGTTTCGGATTCCAAATTTATAAAAAGATCATTCTTTCCTCCGTAAAAACAATCATGACGAAAACAATCATCGATAATACTCGATGTGCCCAGATGGGTCGCTTCTAGCCAGCGCAAACTAGGGACGAAAAAAAATACATAAAACACACCAAGGGCTCACCTTCCACTTGCAATTTGTGCAGCGTAATTGGCTCGTAAGGAGTCCCGAGAACGGATGTGTCTCGTTAGCAAGACCGGAAATGCAAGATTGAGCGATCGTGCACAAGGAGCTCCAAGGCCTGAATGAGTTACCGCCGTTCTCCTTGTCGGAGATCGTTTCAGCCGATCGGGCTATTATAACACCGGGTTTGTTCGGCCCGTGACCGTTCGATATCGATCTGGTTGAGGCGTTCATAGATTCCGCCGCGTTATCGCGCATCTTCGACATCAAAGCCGCTGCGCCATGCGATGCTTTATCGTGAATCTCTGCAATGTCGTTGCAAGAGACGCTCCGGAGTCCGAGGAAGTCGACCGACAAGGCTTCCGGATCCGTCAGACTTACGGACCCGCCCACCGGTAGCAGGGCATCCGATAGACAACCTCTCTGCGAATTGCACGCTCTTTCAAATTCACACGCTTCCGGTGAAATGAGGAGAAGCAATGCCATACGTGAAATTATTGGTAATTCAAAATAAAACCACGTTGACGCACCCTGTTCATTGGGTTGTGCGTTTCGGATTGCAGGGCGCTCAGGATGACATGGAACAGCTCGTGGGCGTCCTGATGTCCAGGGCCGAAACGCCATGAAGATCCAAGGGAGGTTATCACCTCGATCGGCGCGACGTCACCCCAGAGGTCCTTGTCAAATCCATTGATCTCTGCGATAAGCCACGGAATATTAAGTACATGTTAAAAGATCCATGTGAACATTTCAAATGCACGATAACACCTACGGTTTGTTTGAGTTTGATCCAGAATCAGATTCAAAAGTGAAATAAAACCTACAGTCTATGATCGATACATGTTTGAGTTTGTTTCGGTTTGCTTCGAGATGTTGAAAGATCGATGTAAAGATAATTAAAGATCTGAAAAGGAAGATAAAGCGTACTGTCTATGATGAGAGCAAGGTTGCTAGTGAAGGACGTAGGACCTTGACGCGCACGTCGATCATCCAGCCAGCTTTTGAAAGTAGGTACTGCAGCAAGCGACTGCAGTAGAGAATTAAGAAAACAGGTGTGCCCGAGGTTTGTGATTCCTGCCACTTGACCTGAAATTGTAATGCAACCAACATTCGTGTTCAGTTGGAGACGCTAGAGGCATCTTTGATAGGTAAAATGTCTTCTAGGACCTCTTACCTCTTCTGCGAGGCTTAGGCGATGGTCCCCAGAGGACGAAAGCTCCGATACCCAGGGCAAAACCAACCCCAGCGGCCATGACTATTTTCTCCACATCCATCTCAGTGGAAGCTCAAATTTCTGGTTTTTCGAATTAGTTTTAATTAGAGATAACTTCCGACTCATTCGCTCATGTTTGCCCCTCTCTTCGAGGATGAACAATGGATGCAAGTGAATGAGCGATCTTTCATCCCGGAGTATTCGGAGCAAGCAGTGTTCGATTTTGCGAAAATTCGGAGCTGTAGTAAAAACTGCGGCACGAATTTTTCGCCCGTTTACAGATAAGAGACTAATCTAAAATCTGATATTTTCCAATGAACACAGGGCGCCTCTTTTTCAGGCCGGAAGAAAAAAGCGGCACTATTCCGCCACTTTACTTCGTACAATTAGCGTTAACAATTGCATTTATTTCGTCGCCGATCATTATTTATCTCTATTGTTATTATTGTTGTGATTATGATTACTACGGGGCGGTGTGCAGTTGAATGATCCTGAAACGGGGATACTCGTCGTTTCTTCCGGGTTGAATTCACGCCCAGAGATGGCGCTGCCGCCGCTTTGGCTGTGAAATTCACCGCGACTAAAGATTTTGACGGTGGGGCACTTGCTCAAGCATTGATGATTTTAATTCACTGTATCGCCACCTCACGTCGCTGTGAAAGATAAGTGTTAGTCGTGATTGGTAAGTGAAAGCTGTAGAACCATGTGACATGTGAGTGCGAGAGATATAGTTGAAATTTTCGAGCAGAGATATATCAGAGATGAACAATGTCTGCGGCAAAGGAAAATCGTCAAGCTTAGCGTCAGTGAATTGTACAAGCGATGATGCTCCATTTGTCGCAGAAAACTTGACCATCTTGGAGGAAACTTGGTTCGAAAATTTGTGAGGTTATGTTGATCTTATTCATGCTCTTGCCAGCATCACGAAATGTAAAGTGGACTACGAGAGTTCGAACATCAATCGCGCAATCATTTAAGCCCTAGAAAACCGAAATTTACTTCAAAGTGACGAATTTATTCAAAACCGGTTAAAATTGCTTCACTTTGCTTTTAAAAAATCTCTCGAGGAATGACGCATCAATGACCAATTGATTAAAGCCTTATATACGCGGAAAATTTCAACATTTTTTACTTTTTATTTATTTTTGATTCCATTAGCCTGAACGGTTAGGAATATTTAAAGCTTTACAGAATTGAAAAATTCCAAAAAATTTTAAAGTTACAGCATTTAGAGCGTATAATAGATCTTTAATAGAAATATAATAGAACTTTAAAGCCGTTTTTCCACGATTCACTTTTTTGAATCTTGTGAAAGTCCTAACTCTTGAACGAAGGTTCAGATCGCTTTGAAGTTTTTGCAACATATTCTCAGTATCATCACCTATCGTGTGAACCACAGAAACAAAAATTTCAATGACACAAAAAAATATAAAAAATAAAATACCGACTGAAAGTTGAGAAAAAAAATTTTAAGTTTCGAATTTTTATTATAATAATTTTTTTAATAATATTGTTGGTTCACACTGAATATACATTCATTATGCAATTATAAATATGTTCATTTTCATTCGGACACCCACATCGATGCCGAGAACTTCCACCATCAACACGCGCGCAAAAAAATACATTGCTTTATTATATTATATCTCCGCCATTTGTTAATATTTCAGATTTTTTTTCCATATACTTAACCATGTGCATAAATGATGTGTAAAAATAATGTTCTGAATATATGCGTCATTCTTTTAACCGCGTCTTGAAAAGTACCTTCGAAAATGGGCGAAATCGCGTATATAAGGCCGTAACGGGATTCCCACGACAACGGATTTGCTCATTTTGTTTCGTTTTATTTTAATCATAATATATGATACTAAAGTGACTATTATGTCCAAAAAATTGGCGCCAACGTTCATTCCGACGTGCAACCCTCATCGATAGCAGCGTCGTTTGTGACAACAAAGTGAACTAAATACGGAAAACGTGTGAAGCTGCTCGACAGCATAACATCGAATAAATAACCGGCAACCGATGACATAATTGGTCATGTGACTTACTGGTCAAATGAGTAACGCACTTCAAAAGCGTCTCCAATTGATCTTCATCTGGACACAACAAAATACACGTTGGAAGATTGTTACTCGCAGCTGCATATGTTAATTACATATAACGATGCATCTAAAAACACTAAAAGATCGCGAAAAATCCATTTCAGGCGGCCATCTTGATTAGATCGGGAAACTTGCATGCTAAGCGCAAATCTCGAATATTTTACTTAAGGGTTCAAATTGAAAATTACTAATTTCCAAAACTATGTTGAGAAACTTATTGATTTGTAGACAGTCAATGGACCATGAATTAATCCCTCGGTGATATAAATTTTAATCGATTTGAATATTTCGATTTTAGTCGCCAAACTCCTTAAATATTGGATAATCGAGGCCCTCAATTGACTAGGTACGTCGCTGCGAACGCGGCTTAAAAAAATGACAGACTATTTCGCATCTAAAAAAAAACTAGTCCAACCCGGCCATTAAACTACTCGCGCCTTTACGGTTTCGCACCTCGTGACTTTTCATCATCATCATGATCATAATCGCGTGTACACAGTGCTCTCATCGTTATTCGTCCAGCATTCCATTCGAATAATCGTCCCGTCGATCAGTCGTCGAACGAACTCTCCACTGTTCCGTCTCTCTCCCGCACTCGCGTGCTGTATATCGCTCTCGATATTCGCGTGTGTGCCTCGTCAGCTTTCATCATTCGTGCGTTTGAACCGTGACGTGCAACGTGCCGCGATCTTTTCTTTTTCTTTTCATTTTTCGTTTTTGTCCGAATTATCGTCTGTGTTTTTTTTTGCTCTCGACACCCGGCGAGGAGCGAAACGGAAAATCAAAAAAAAATGTTTCGGTCACATCACGAATGAACGTTTGTTCGCTGCGCGATTTTATTGTGCGCGGTGTGTGTCATGTGTCCATCTGTCAAAATTATTCACGTGCGATTATTGCGTTACGTGCGAACCTCGTCGAATCATTGAAACGCAGCCTCCACTCGGCATTTTCGAACGAAAATACACGAGTCACTTATTCGTGTTCAAACATCAACAATATTAATAATAATAATAATAATCATAATAAGGCAAATAATCGTGATAATAATAACAATAAAAATCAAAATAAATCGCTAATGTCGTAGCGCCTTGCGAGAAACGGCGGAGAGCAGCAGAGGAAAGGGTAATAAAGTATACACGTTCGGATACACGAATCTTTCTTCACCAGAAATGGTTACCATAGACTGGATAAAAAATACTTATCCGCTTCATTGGCTCGTCTGGAACAACGACTATGTCGAGCTCGACAAGGAACTCACCACCAACCAGGTTGGCCCAAAATCTTTTGCTCTGGCAAACCCCGAAAAGAATCCTCTGCTCCGACAAACCCAAAGAAACCCTTGCTCAAAATGGAGTTTCGTTACAAGTGTTGAATCAGTGGGATTCTCACGAATGAGGAGACCAAACAAACCCAAACGGACGTAAACGAATCCAAACTAACGAAATTTGGATTGATCACTCGAACCGAAACAAAGACAAACAAATGAAAAAAAATTCTACTTGATCACTTGAACCCAAACAAATCCAAATTCATAAAATTCCACCCGTTTACTTGATCAACGTTGATACTCAATCAACATTGATTGAATGGGATTTCATTTCAGTGAGGGAAATGTTGATTCAGTGAGAGAGTAAAGCAACACAACCGTTGTGATCAGTAAGGGAATTCGGGGACTCCTGGTTTTTAGGAGTTTGCTCGTGGGTCAGATGCGCAAGAGGCTGATGGAAAAACAAAGCAGCAATTTGGCATAGACTTTTTGTGGGGTACTGCCTAGTAAGAGAATTTTTGCAAGAGAAATGATGTTGAAGTTCGCACTGTTAAAGTGCAAGGAGAATCAATTCTCTTTTATTCCTTGATTTTTTTTGCCGCATCGGCTGTTAAAGTCACTGAAACCTTTTTACGAGTTCTCATCAGGTTTGCGACTTCAATTTGTGAAAAGAAAGGCTTTTGATAATGATAAGAATAAAGAAATGAAAAGTGAACAGAAACAGTTGTTGCGTTTCAACGATGCAATATTCAACGTCATCAACAGGAAAGCTTTTCTTGACACAGTAGAGTAAGGATTGATTCTTTTGACAGCGTGGCGGGAGAGGAAGATCTTTGCACAAGCAGGGCCTTTTTATGGGATTTTTCATTTATTTTTTATCAAAGATTCATCAATGCTTCAAAACGTACACTAATATGTAAAATAACAAAACAATGATCTAGTATCAAAGGTATTCAATGAAAATGCCATAGATTTATTTTATATCTATATTTAATCGAATTTAAAAGAAATAAAAATATATATTTTCTGCAACAATGTAGCCCCTGGACAAACCCAAACAAAAATGTCAGAATGTCCGGACTCGTTTCTTAGTTCTTCAAAAAGAAGTATTAGGTAACCCTCATTTCTCAATTGTCCAACAATTTTTTTTTCTTCATAATATAAGTGTTTTACAATCACAATTTCCGAATTTTACAAAACACCCCATTTCTTAATTCTCCAACAAATCCAAAAAGTATTCTCTTAATTTTCCAACAAATGAAAAAATATATTGCTTTTCTCAACTTTTCAAAAAATCTTTTCCTTCTCAATTCTCCGCGAAATTATAAAACCAATGCTCTTAAATCCTCAGAATTTTTTTTTCCTCGACTCTCCTAGGGAACTCAAAAAATCTTTCGATCACCTCCATTCCTTAATTCATCAAAAATGGATCGGAAAACAATCCTGCCCTAGACGATTGAAAACATTGATCTCATTGTTACATGAATTGGTGCAAAATATATAATCAACATTTCCATTAGTTCCATCGACGTACACTGCTGCTCAAAAGTTTGGATACAACAGTTGATATTTCTTGCCGCACTAAAAGTTACACACCATTGTCAAAAAAAGATAATCAAATTTACCGAAAGGCGTTTTCAAGGGAACAAATTCAGCGTTGTTTTGCTTTTATGAAATATTTTTCATGATTTTTTTTCGATCCGGTACGCCCTTTTATACGTGACTGTTTTTCGGCTCTTTTTCGACCATCGAGAACTGGGCGCATGACTAATGGAAACAAATGTTGTCATGTTTATCCATGACAAACTTGAACGGGGTAGCAGGAGCTCCATTTTCGTTTTTTTTTTAAGTTTCGTACGATTTTTTTCGCAAAGTTATTTAATTTTTTGCTAAAAAAGACAAATTTTGAAAAGTGCAACGTAACTCAAGAAGTATAGGGTTTAAGAGGAGATGTCAGAGATGTACAAAGTTGCGTAAGTTTATACTGGATCGCCTGGAATCTTTTCAAAATTTTTCTCTGGGATTTTTTTTGACTATTTTCACTCGAAACTCTTATGAGTAGGATGGCTCAACTCGAAAAGTATGGCTTTTATAAGAAAATATCAGGCAGCGAAACTTTTTTGATTTTCGATTTCAAATTCGCTTAAATTTTTTTAGAATTTTTTTCTCAAATTGTTTTGACCGAACCTCGGAGAATCGTCAAAACAATTGATTGGCGTATCTCGAAAACTATTGAGTTAGAGACAAAATATCAAGAGGGGAAGATGTTGCAGTGTTGCGTTTAGAATTTTTTACAATTTTTTTTTCAGGTTTAGGCGCTTTGGAAACGTAAAAAAATCGGGAAAAATTTCAACGTATTCAAAACGCAGAACTGCAACATTTCCCCCCTTGATATTTTGTCTCTAACTCAATAGTTTTCGAGATACACCAATCGATTGTTCGGACGATTCTCCGAGGTTCGGCCAAAAAATTCTGAACAAATTTAAGCGAGTTTAAAATCGTAAATTAAAAAAGTTTCTCCTCCTGATATTTTGTTATAAACGCTATACTTTCCGAGTTAAGCCATCCAACTCATCAGAGTTCCGAACGAAAATAGTTAAAAAAAAAATGTCAGAGGAAAATAAAAAAAAAATCCAAGCGATCCAGTATAAACTTACGCAATTTTTTACATCTTCGACATTTCCTCTTAAACCCCATAGTTCTTGAGTTACGTTGCATTTTCCAAAACTTGTCTCTTTTAGCCAAAAATGAAATAACTACGCGAAAAAAAAATCGTACGAAACTTGAAAAAACGAAAATGGAGCTCCTGCTACCCCGTTCAAGTTTGTCATGGATAAACATGACAACATTTTTTTCCATTAGTCATGCGCCCAGTTCTCGATAGTCGAAAAAGAACCGAAAAACAGTCACGTACAAAAGTGCGTACCGGGTAAAAAAAAAATTTCAAAAAAGCAAAACAAAACTGAATTTGTTCCCTTCGAAACGCGGTTCGGTAAATTTGGTTACCTTTTTTTTGACGAAGGTGTGTAACTTTAAGTGCGGCAAGAAATATCGACTGGTGTATCCAAACTTTTGAGCGGCAGTGTATACCATGTCTCACTTTTTTTGGCTTGCACTGCAGTAAACCGTAAAATGATGAAGGTCTCTCTGGATCCTAGAGTTAAATTCCTCATTCTCGTCTCTAATTCCAGCGAGAGCCGGCGGATCCTTCAAAGTCTCTCGGCAAACAAGCGGGCAAAAATAAATAACGCGTATTATTTGTTAATGAGATTGTGTGGAAGGAATTCGGATTGAGGATAAATGTGCGGACGGGCCCGTCCCACTTGTATCGTCGAGAGAACTTTACAATCGCATAAAGAGCGGCTCGCAATGAGGGTATCCGCGAGGACAGGGCTTTCGGTCTTGAAGCCTCACAGATAGAGGAGAGAAGCCGTAGAATCCAAAGCTACGTCTTCCGCCTTTCCTTCTGACGTTGCGCTTGACGCATGCCTGCAATGGATTAACTCCATTTATCCCAAAAGTCAATATTATTTGTGAAAAGAAAAAAAGAGCGCGTTGGACAAATATTGTTTCGGCTTTTGGAGATGTGAGATAGCGATCGAGTTCGCTAGTATTTGATAACGCGTATTCCTGCATACTCGTATACGTGGTGGTTGCATATGAAACCGTCCGCTGGCAACAGATGGCCTTGGGTGCACTACTTTCTCCAATCAAAAGTTGGCGATTCGCGTGAGATGGATCTATAGAGTTCCGCTAAATAGGTCACACTTGTGCGACGCGTTAACATAATCTATTTTAATTGGCTTTACAATGGCAAGTTTTGGTCCAAATAAGTCACATTTGCGGCAGGTTATGCTCCATTATTACCTGGCGTAGAAATCGACCGCGGAAAGGCATATTTTGCTACAAGTGTATGCCAAACATGCTCCATCGAGTAGAACGTGTGCTTTCGCCGCTTCCAAAGTCGGGATTTCTCTATGGACAACGAGGACCGTGGATAACCAGCCAAAAGAGGACTGTCGTGTATTACGAGCTGCTGAAAGGGTCGAAAAGCATCACTGGGGATCGTTATCGACCGCAACTGATGCGTTTGAAGCGGCCTCTGCACGAGAAGATGATGGGAGAAACTATGGTTAAGGGGTTATACCAGTGTGAACGCTGAAAATTTGGGTGATTTTCGAGAATTTTTTGGAAAAAAAAGTACTCAATTAAATGTTTCGGAAAATTAAGAATATTTTTGGCTATATTTGACCTATGTTACATAATTTTTTCATAGAAAAACATTGAGATCCAAGCCACTTATGCGCGGCCTTCGGAGACGCCAAAAAAAAAGTTCCTCCACTGCTGACATGATTCCGGCCGATTGAGTAGCTGAAACCGAAAAAGGAAAAAATGTCGTTAAACTGGAAGGTATTTCCTGTACAATGACGTAGGATTTTCGAAAAATATCAAAATCTAACAAAATGACGTAGTTATGAAAAAAGTCTGTTTTCTTGCCTATAAAATGGTCGTTTTTTTCAATGCCAAATCGTCAATTTTCATCCGATCAAAAACATCCTACGTCATTGTAGAGTAAATATATTCAAGAGTACTCAGTTCAAATTTCAAGTTAATCGGATAATTGCTCTTTGAATTATTATACAATGTCAGCAAATTTGAAAAGTCTCATTTCATATTCTTGAAAGTATAACAATCTTGAAACAATAAAAATCTCATCTTATATTCTTGAAAGTATAAACTGTCGAAAAAGGCAAAAAAAAATCGATTTTTTGAAAGTGTCACACTGGTATAGCCCCTTAAGAAGTACTTGGAAGGAGTGAACTGGGGAATCCGAGCCGGATTCTTCTTACTTTGGACGAAACCAGTTCGTCGATCTCCTACCGAACCTTTATTTTTTCTTTCGCTCAAAAACAGGCGGGTTCACATGCAACCATCCAATATTTTACCCATCCGTATCCATCCGCATGTTTTGCAGGATTTCCGGTCATAATAAAAAATGCTCATCCACTTTTTTTGTTGTTGTCATCGCAGCACGACAAGGAGAAACACGATAATAGAGGAAGAACGCCGTTGATGCTTTCCGTTACACTGGGATATCGAGAATCCGCCGTGGTGCTCCTTCATCACGAGGCGAACGTTTACACCGAAAATACACAAGGATGGAGTGGTAACAAATAATCCCCCTCCCCGCTTTTCTAAAACTACTTTCGACCATTTGCAACTCCCTGCCGATTTCTTGTACCCGAAATTCTCGTTTTCCTTTTTTTCCCCTGCCCAGTGGTTCAAGAAGCAGTCGGCACGGGAAATCCGGAGCTCCTTCAAGCCGTTTTGGCGAGAAGTCACTATCAAAGATATTGCAGTCGTGTCGATGGTATACCAGAGCTGCTACACAAATTAAAACAGGTTTTTCGATTGTTGGAAAAATTTGACAATTCGCCGCGTCGCTGTCACCCACAATGCCACAATTATTTTTCGTCTCTTCTAGGCACCTGATTTCTACGTAGAAATGAAATGGGAATTCACGAGTTGGGGTAAGTGTCGAAAAATATTAAATCAAACAAACCGTACACATCAGTACGCTTTGCAGAGGAGAACCAGAATTTTAAATAATTTATTTTATGTATAAAGCCATACACAAATTTGATAAATATTTATGCAGTTGCTTCATTAAAATCCTCTCTTTTTTCTTTTTCTTTGGGTTTGTTCTGCTTCTTCATATATATGTATATAAATATATTTTTTTCCGAAGAAAATAATACTAAATATTGTAGCCTACGAACATAATAATAACAATAATTAATTGTGATTATAATAATATTATTATTATTGTTCCGGTCTTGATGAAGATCGAGGCTAACCCACTGGCATAGCCGAATGTTTTCCAGTGCAAACTGAGCAAATTGCCCGGAGCAACAAAATCTTACAATAATAACAATAATGAAAAAAATATAGCAAATATTGAAGAGTAAAAAACATTGTATTCGAGAACGTAAGAATGTCGAGTCTAAACGACAAGAGTGGAAACATGTTGGAAAAGTTGTGACGAATTTGTATATATATATATTTACCGGGTGAGGCAACGACTATTAGCAGTAGAAATATTTTATAACTTATCAGGCTTAGGAGAAAACTAGCCCTACAAAAGTTGCATAGTCCGAAGGGGGTCATCGAGTGGTGGCTACGAGGTTCATCCAGGTGGAAGCGTTTTGGCGATTTCAAGGTCACATTTTTTTTTAATGTGACTACTGTGGTTTTTTTCCGAATTTTATCGACAAACTGACAATGAGTTCACCCACCGAATTTCAGAATGATCGATCGAGATTGAGCATAAAAAATCGATAAAATGAGGCTTTCGATGTTTTCAGCCTAAAATGGATTAAAAAATGGTGCAAAGGCTTATTCTTATGAAAGGTGCTCAACGTGATTGCAAAATCGTTCACCAGACGTGACACCACTGAACTCTTTTTATGGGTAACTATGAAAGGAAGGGGGAACAAAGAAGTGACAAGAAGGACTGACTCTTCATGAGGAAACATTTTGAAAGAAATTTAATGATGTACTGACAGAAGGAAATTCTATCGTCGTACTTTTCATAGAAGAAACCACGCATTATTAAGGAAATCACAAACTTCTCACTGCTTTCCAAAACAAGTTGATAAGATTCGTAGGTGCGAACAATGTAAACAAAGCTGTACAGCTTACCTGGATTTTGCTTAGTATCAAACTATTGAAATCTCAACCAGACTCTGTTCATTAAGGCCTTAGGCCACAGTAACGGGTATAAGCGAATTTAACAATTTTTTTCGTACGAAAAAGTCATTTACTCATAAAATTAATTGCACATCTATTTAGTATGAATATCAAGCTGTTAGAATTTTTTTTTTTCGATGTACAAAATGTTCGACTACTCAAAACTTCCCGAAACACCTTTTTTCCAATTGGCGTGACAAATAACTTAAACAATTTTTACTCGATTTAGTTCACATATAAAGGTTATGTTCCTAATTGCATTTCACAGAAAAGTACGTACGGAATTTCGGATTAATCGAAAACTTTTCATTTTATGAGCAGTTTATGAGCAGTTATAACGAAATTTTTGACTGAAAATTCGTTTCTTAAGTTCAAATACCTACAACTTTGGAATAAAACAATATTTTTTAAATTCCGTACGTACTTCTCTAGGCATTCTAATGTAGATTGACGAGAATTTTTGTTTTCTGTTCTAGGTAAAAAATTGTGGATGCTAAATGTCCCGCCGCGGAGCGCCTAAAAAAAGATAACAAAAGAAAATATTAGTATTCGGCCATTTTGTATATCGAAAAAATTCTAACAGCTTGATATTCATACTAAATAAATATGTAATTAATTTTATGAGGGAATCACTTTTTCATACGAAAAAAATTGTTATATTCGCACATGATTTTATACCCGTTACTGTGACCTAAGGCCTTAATACAAACTGACGTGATTAATAAGACAATGCGATCAACGCGAATTAGATTGCAAGCCTGCATTAAAAGTTCAGCCATCACTTTGAACACCTATAGGAGTAAGTGCTTACATCGTTTTTCCAATCGATTCTAGGCTGAAAACATGGAAATTCCTTTTTTATCGATTTTTAACACTAAATCTTGCTCGATTATCTTGAAATTTTGTGTGTGAAATTATTTTTAGTTCCTTGATAAAATTATGAGAAACAAAAAGTGGTCGCATTTGAAGAAATGGAGGTGACCTTAAAAACTTGAATAAATTTCCTACAAGATCCTTTCGCTGATTTTTTATCATTTTTTTTCATCCTTAACATTAATTTGAAAAAAGTACAAAAAATGACTTTTTATGGTTTTTCAGTAAATCTACCACTACTTTACAAATATTAATGGAAAGACTAATTGCCAGACTAGTTGCCAGATTTTTTTCAGCTTAATGTACCCCCAATAGCCCCGTAAATGTTCAAATTGATCCATCGAACCGTTTGTCCGGACCGATTGATCAAAGTTTTACAAAAACCATTAAAGAAACAATTGTATTGTTCCTAAACATCGTGTAATCTTTTTTTCACAAGTTTGCACTAGTTCACTTAGATACAGCGCTTGAAAATACCAAAAAAAATTAAGAAATTTTTTGTTCCTTTAATTTTTTGGAGTAGTGTATATATATATATATATATATATATATATATATATATATATATATATATATATATATATATTAATTCATGAATTCTACCCTTGTAATTTCAATCTTGAATGCCATGTTTAAAAAATACTTTTATATTTTGTATTCCTTATTTTTTTTTTAAATCATTCTATATAATTTTCCACAATTTTATCATCGCTATACGTATCATTCACTCCCATTGTCGTTTAAACTACAAAATTCTGCAATAATGGACAATATGTTTCTCTTTTTTCGCCAGCGAAAGTGTAATGTATGTCGAATTTTCAGTTCCTCTAGCATCGAGAATGTGTCCAAGCGACACGTACAAAGTTTACAAGCAAGGTAGCAACGTACGTATCGACACGACGCTCTTGGGTTTCGATCACGCTAATTGGCAGCGCGGTAATCTCAGCTTCGTCTTCAAGGGACAAAGTAAGCATCCATTGATCTTTTTTTTTCCATTGATCGATCGTCACGTGACGCGAGGAACACGGAAAGTTGAGAAAATTTGGATCTCGCAGTCTCTCGTAGAAGATCGAAGGGACAAAAGAATCAGAAAGAAAGGACAAAAAAAAACATTTCAAAATATAAAAGTTAAGAAAAAAATGGGTAACTCCGCATTTTTTAAATTTCTCCTTGATTTCACAACGGTTCTTTTCTGACAATTCGTAACGCAAGCTATACCGAATCCGCCGGTGGCGATCAGCTGCGATCGCAGCTACGTATTCGGCCTGGGTGGACGAGGAACAGGTGAAAAAAAATAGGGTAGTTTTGTTCCCCGGCGCGAAAAGTATCCAGCGACAAAAAAAAAGCAATTTAAGGGGCTACATCTACTTAAAGGCCCAGAAAAATTGCCAAATTACGATTTTTTTTTCTAGCAAGCTGTTGGTGAAAGAAAAACGCATTTTTTTACAAACCCGAAGGTATATATTTTGGACCTCCAAAAAAAAATCACCATAAAATATAGAAAAACAACAAAAACATGGCCGCCGGCCGATGGTGTAATTTTTTTCGCGCCGTTTGCCGTTGGTTACTCCAGCTTAAACGGCCCGTCTAAAATCTAAACACTAAACGGGTTATTCAAGTTAACAGTAAATACGGCTCATTGACGACCGTCGATTTTTAGAATCTTTTTTTCAACACAGTGGCGACGAATTGAAACTCGAGCATACAAAATCTATGAAGAAAAGTCGTAATTTTGACGTAACTATTAAAAAATGAAGATCGTTTGAAAAAAAAAGTGAGATCGTCAACGACCTTTAAATGTTTCTCATCGTATCTCCTGTAAATTTGGAAACAAACCATCAAGTGGTTCTCGAGATATGTCCACCGACTGTGAAAACAGAATCATCTGCCGGCGGCTCTTTTTTTGTTGTTTTGGTGATTTCTGAAAAAAAGGCTCCTAATATACGTTCCTTTGTGTTAAAAAAATTCGCTTGTTTTCACCAACCGTGCCCAGAAAAAGAAATCGTAATTTGGCCGTTTTTTCGGGCCTCTAGATATAGCCCCTTAAAAGTAAAGTTTCGAATCTTAGCCGCTTGTCGCGTCTCCTAAATATTCGCCCTGCCCTAGAAACGCTCGCGTAGAGTCTTCAATCCTGCGGTATCCGGCCACATCGAAGAGTAGCGGCTTTTTGGCCCAGCTTGGTCGGCTAGCGAGTTGCCTCGGTGACTCGGATCTCCGAACGCTCCGAGGCGATTTACATTTTGCTCTGAATCCCCGACAGACGACGGTGCGACGATGATGGAAGTCGATCACGAGACCCGGAAGGTCTACGTCGAGCACATGAAGCTGATCGACGACGAGAACGTTCAACTGTTGGCACCGTCCGAGGAGGGAATTCTCACACGACTGACCAATCCCATAGTCACCACGTACATAGACACCGACAAAATTAGCTTCGAAAGGTACGCTCAGGCTGCCTGCTGGTAATTCGAAAGGGCTCCGATGGAATTTGCTTTGTCAATATTTTCCTCTCGATGGCACAGGAACAAGGCGGGCCTTTGGGGACGGCGCTCGGACAAGAGCGAGGTGGTGAACGGTCACGAGTGTAAAGTCTTCAGCGCCAGCAATGTCGAGGTAGTGACGAAAACGCGTCTCGAACACTTGTCCGAGGCGGACAAGGCGCGCGCCCGAGCCCCGAGAACACCATTGCAGTCCTTTTTGGGAATAGCCGAACAACAGCAGGACAACGGCGGAGCGACCAGCAGCGTAAGAGTCAACGGAATTTCATCCTATACAGGGTGGCTAATTTTTTTTTCGATTCGGCCACATATCTCGGAAGAAACGAAAGATAGGGAAAAACGATTGAGACAAGAGTTGCAGGGTTTTCGGGGGCTCGCAACGTGGTGATCCTGAACGATGCTGTTCAAGGTCATTTGAAGGTTAACCTCGTATTTTGCAAGGGAATGTATGCTTCGCGTTGCGGTATCTCAATTAAGGGGTGAGATGCAGTCGGAGGCGTGAAAAAACGAGCATTTTCAATACATTTTTTTTATAGTAATTAGGTTTGTTTTACAAAAGTGGTTACTCAGACTTTTTATGTTACATTTCAACTTGACTTCTACAAATTTTCAAAGAAAAATATTGATAATTTATAAAAATATCGCCATCTCTGTTGGACCCCCTTCGACATGTGGTGCTTTGCGGTGACCATCATAAAATTTTACTGGATCGTCTGAAATAAAAAAACCAAAAAAAATCATTAGTTTAATAATAAATCTAGTCCTTAATCGAAGCTTTTTTTTCAAAAATTAACAAAATGGCGGCTTTCAACAGAAAGCCGCCGACCAGAAAATCGCTCGTCTATTGTTAAAAAAAATATACATTTTTTATGAAAATGAAAATCCTTCGATTAAGGACTATTTTTTAATGCTATCGATAAACACACCAAATTTCATCAAAATTCATCGAGTGGTTTTTGAATTATAGTGGTCACCGACTTGAAAAGTATAGTTTCGAGAAAAACGCGTTTTAAGTTTTTCGATGTGGATACGGTGTTATACGTTCGTAAAATGTTGAGCTCGATGGATGAAGCTAAACTTTTTAATGTATTTTGATCCGCTGAATCCGGATATCACAATATTTTTGCCGAAAAGTTGAACCTTCAATTGTTTATAGCCAATTGTTAAAACAATTTTCCAAAAATTAAAGTTTCGGGATGAATTATTTTTTTTAACATTTTAAAACGAAAGGATTCTTTATAAAATTTTGCTTAAGTTCATAGTTTTTGAGTAATACATTTTTGAAAATTTCTGGAAGAGTTTTCCAATTTTACACTTGATTTGTGTATAGAAATACTAATTGAAAAATTACTTACATCGAATCATCAATTCCTGGCCCGTATAATAGGGCTTCTGCCGATGCGGAAGCTTCCAAAATATCAATTTGTTGTTGTCTTCGCAGCATTCTGCCTTGCGGGTATTATCGTTTGCGCGTTCGTCAGCCACGTCTATACGTTGAGGATCGACCCCTTCACTAATTGTGGAATATCCCGGAAACTATTAATCGGATTGACTTGAAATTTTCAGGGAATATTTTCGAAACATACTTCAAGAAAATGTAAATAACAAAAAATCGATTTTTTCGAAAATTCTGACTGCATCTCACCCCTTAACGTGAAAAATCGAACAACTTTCGTTCGAACATTCACTTTCCAAGATGTGCAGATATATACAAAATATTCACTCATGTCGGGACACATGGTTCTCATAAAAAAATGCATATTTGAGCTTGACAGTCATAACCAAGGTCAAAATGACACCGTCACTTTTTTCCCCTCTTCGTACAGAACAACTTTCATTCGAAACGTCTTACATTCCGATCTGTTTTTTAAACACACAAGCTTGCATCACTTTATCCGACACACCCTGTAGAAATTAATGCTCCAAGCGGATAGAGATGAACTTTTCGTTATATTAATAAAACGCCGCTGGGCTAAAGTCGATAAAATCGAAGGTCACTTTCTCGTTTATCTGCTTAGAGGTCTCACGCATCGTCGGTGATTCGCCCTTGCGGCAAACGAACCGATGAGTCACCAAAGAAATATGAAAGATATCGCTTAATGTATCGCTATAGCTCTCGCACGTAACGAATTACGTGGGCTTTCTTCTCTTTTCGGTTGCGAAACACGACAGGAAGATTTTGCGAATGCCGGCAGCAATCCAACGAACATCACGGCCGAGGAATACTTCGATCCGGACGTCGATCTCAATGGACGCGACATCGGCAAGCCGAAGGAGGTCAACACGAAGATACAAAAGTTCAAGGTAAAGTTCCGTAGCTCCGAGAGACAAGTATGAAGAGCGAGAGGGAGGGGGGAGGGGGGAGGCGGGAGAAAACGAAAAATCTCTACTGTCAATGTTTCGTGTTGCACACCAGATTGGATTGTTTGACCGCAGGCTACGTTATGGCTCAGCGAAGAGTACCCGCTGAGCTTTCAGGAACAAATAATGCCGATCGTCGATCTAATGGCCATCTCGAACTCCCACTTTGCCAAGCTCAAGGATTTTATACAGATGCAATTGCCGTCCGGATTTCCCGTTAAGATCGGTAAGATCTGTGCACACACGTAAATTATTGTATAATTTATACCTATATAGAGTGACGATTATAAGGTGACGATATGTTTTTTGAGACTTCGGCGCAGGGCTTTTGCGACCGGGAACAATATATGTAACAGGCTTCGCCTAGCTCGTGATCGGAAAAAGAGGAATTTTTGCGATTTTTGTTTATTTTGGTAGACGTGTGTAGGTTTTCAAGGTTTTTTTTTTTATATTGAAGAGTATATTTTTGAGTATCGTTTAACATTTCTGTATTGAAAAATATTCATAAATATGGCAGATGCAATGGTTTGCGCAGAGCGCTGTTCGAAAAACGTCCTTTGCGGTGATCACTGCTGCACGTAAACAAAATATCCAGAATAAACAAACCAAACGCATGTAGTTTTTGCACCAAAGTACCTAGTGCCTGGCCGAGAGATTCAATAAAATATTGATTTTTAAAACAATGGCCGCAGTCCACAGTGAAAGTATCGGTTTTTGGAGAAAAATCGCTCTATTTTCGTTGATAAAAAACTATGCATCGAAAAAAATTGCTTTGTTCAGGCACTAATTTTTGATATGTAAAATTTGAAGTTGATCGGTGCTGTGATTTTTTAGATGTCGTGGCGACCGATTTTGAAAAAGTAATTTTGAGAGACACGCGGACAAAGTTCGCTGGTTCACGGAAACTACCTTTAAAGGCCCATAATTCCCTCAAATTTGAACGGGTTGCCTTGACATTTTCGGAGAACATTCTCGAAATGTTATATTTTGGAGAATCCATCAAAAACGAAACATTTAAACTAGGTGTAAGCCCGTAAAATTATAAGCAGTAAAATTTATAGTAAATAGTAATAGTAAAAAGGGTTAGTTTTAAATTTATATTTTTACTATTGAAATAAAACCTATATTTTGATAGTAATTGTCATTTAGGTTATGCACGTAATGTTCATATTATATTTTGAAAAAAAGAATATAAATTAGCGATATTGCATCCTAATACATCTTTATAAAAATGCATTAATTTATAAAAATAGCTAATAGTGATATATATAGAGTACCAGTCAAAAGTTTTCGATCACTTTGGATAATTGTAAAACGATATTATTCCAATATAGTTCATTTTATTTGTTGTTTTACGAAGATACTATATAGCTCTATAAAATGAATTATATTATTCTAATATAATTTTGTTATTATCTCTAGCTATCTCGAAAACTATTGAGTTAGAGACAAAATATCAGAAGGGGGAAATGTTGTAGTGTTTCGTTTTGAATACGTTGACATTTTTTCAGATTGTTTTCAAATTGTTTTTTTTTCAGGTCGCCTACGTGCTTTTGAAACATTGTAAAAAAATGATTTGAAAAGCTCTAAAAAAGTGTCAATGTATTTAAATCGAGACACTGCAACATTTTCCCCTCTTGATATTTTGTCTCTAACTCAATAGTTTTCGAGATACGCCAATCAATTTTTTGTACGATTCTACGAGTTTCGGTCGAAAACATTTCCAAAAAAAATTCCATAAACAATCTTTGTAAATTCAAGCAAACTTATAATCTAAAATTAAAAGAGTTTCTCCTGAACCTGTCCTAAACAAATAAAATCTCACAGGAAAATTCTTCAAAAATTCCAGGCCATCCAGTATAAACTTACGCAACTTTTTACATCTTTGACATTTCCTCTCAAACCCTATAGTTCTCGAGTTACATTGCATTTACCAGAATTAGTCTTTTTTAGCCAAAAATGAAATAACTTTGCGAAAAAAGATCGTACGAAACTTTTTGAAAAAAACGAAAATGGAGCTCCGGCTACTCCGTTCAAGTTTATAATGGATAAACATGAGAAAAAAAAATTCCATGAGTCATGCGCCCAATTCTCTATGGTCGAAAAAAGTCGAAGTGTCGCGTACAAAAGTGCCTACCAGGTCGAAAAAAAATCATAAAAAATGTTTCAAAAAGGAAAACAAAGCTGAATTTGTTCCCCTTAAAACGCCGTTTGGTAAATTTGGTTATCTTTTTTTTGACGAAGCTATGTAACTTTTAGTGCGGCAAGAAATATCGACTGGTGTATCCAAAGTTTTGAGCGGCAGTGTACATATAAACTTTTTCTATGGATACATTTTTCGATGTTCTTCTTGAGCAATACGACAGTCTACTTTCCCGATCAAATCAAATTCAGAATCAAATTTTGAACCCTCGTGTTTTTCCGATGGAATTTTGCAAGCGCCGATTATTTCGTACTTGGCCTTTGGTATAACATATTTATGTGTTTTTGTTTTCAATAGAAATACCGTTGTTTCACGTGCTCAACGCGAGAATAACGTTCGGCAATATATTCGGTCTGGATCAGGAGATCCCGCACGTGCGTAGAATACAAGAGACGAATCGACAGACCTGCGTAGTCGACGACGTGTGCTTTGAAGTGCCGACCGGTTACATCAGATTGGGTATAGCATCATTTGGTTTCGAATAGAATGATCGAGAGCGCTGTGACATTTTTGCTGATGAGCTTGTGGTTTTTTTTCGTTCTATTTGTTCATTCGTTGCCCTGATAAGGTGCCGAGGATCGATCGCAGTTCAGTATGGAGGCGGAGGATGATCTGCTCCAATTTGCCATTCAGCAGAGTCTGCTCGAAGCCGGAAGTGAAAAGGACGAGGTAAGAGGGGGAGAGAGAGAGAGAGAGTTGCGCTAATAAAATTATCGATAACGAAGATTGGTATTGAGCACGATGGATTTTTTTTCGTCTCAGGTCGACATATGGGAAGCACTCAGGGCACAAAAACCGTCCCGACCGACCACGCCGAATATGACGACCGAGGAAGAACGCCAGCTCCAGAGGTGATGTAACTTCCTATCGCGTTGAAAAGGGAAAAAAAAGAAAGGAGAGAAACTTTTGGGAAAGAATAACCGTGTCCCGGAGTTTTCTTCGACAATCTCTCGATATGTTCTCTCGCCAGTCGCGTCCATCGTCCTTTGTTCATACTGCCGTTTTGACATCGCATGTTTATTTTTTCCGCCACTTGCACGCACTTTCTATCGATCTATCGCTGTCGAACGACTACTACTGCTACTTGCATGAAAACTAAACAGCCAGGTGGGTCGAGAGCGGTGGTCATTGGAGTGTACAGCTGCACAAAAATATGTGGTATTTAGAGAGTGTTTGAAAATGGCTTCAGCGGAGTGTAATGTTGAGTGGAAAACGCAACGAACGATTGATGATTCGCTGTGTTATTTTCGGGCATTGTAGCGTCGAAATTATCGGGAAAAGGATTTTTTATTTTTTAAATGCGAAGTACACCGAAAGATGCCGGCACACGTATCGAGTAGTTTCGAACGGAAGGTAAAATGGCAAGAATTATTTAGTGCATGTTTCCAAGGTGATTTCAAGGTCAACTTTTTTTCAAGGATACTCATATTTTCTAGCGGTATCTTATTCTGCGTTGAAAAAAACAGGACACTTTTGTTTGCAAAATTTTTTTTAGCTAGTATTTTCGGACACATTTTATACCTTTTTTTTAAACACGAAGCAATTTTGTTTGGGTTTGGTCTTCTTGTGCGGGGAAAAAAAACAAGTTGCTTTTGTCCGAAACATTTTTTATTCGGCCATTATTTTCGGACATTTTTTCATACTTTTTTTTTAACACGAAGCAGATTTGTTTGGATTTATTTTCCTTCGCCGTGAAAAAAATAGGTTACTTTGGTCTGAAACATTTTTTCATTTGGCCATTATTTTCGGATTTTTTTAACGCGAAGTAATTATGTTTGTGGTTGTTTGGGTTTTTTCTTCTTCCGAGTGAAAAATAGAATGGTTAGTTTTGTCCGACAGATTTTTTCATTTGGCCATTATTTTCAAACATTTCTTTTACGTTTTTTTTCAACCAAACTGTTATTCGTTCATCAGTTATGTATTCGCCGTATTAATTTTTATTTGCCGTGGAAGACCATACATTTTCAACATCTTTCGTCCTTTTTTTCGCAAAATAATGGCCAGCTGAAAAAATGTTGCGGACAAAAGTAACCGGTTTTTTCAACGCCGCGAAAAAACATGAAATATCCATTTTTCAAAGTTGACCTCGAGCAATTTGAACCCGTGCACTAAATAAAAAAAGTAATCTTGCCAATTTGCTCCGCGACGCGCGTGTCTCAGTATTTACTGATTTACTTTTCTCGAGTTCGGATGTCTCGTATTCCCGTATGGCCCGTAGATTGTCATTAGCCTCGTCGTAACGACAACATTGATGAGCAGCCTCCAGTAATGTCGCGTCTCCCGCCGTTGCAGGGCTATTCAAGCTAGCCTGGCGTTGTACCGTGAGAGCGGCATATTCGCCGACGGTTACGAGGCGGCCGAGGACGATGACGCGTGCAGGCTGAGCGAGAGTGTTCGCGGCGCGAGCGACAGGAGCAACGACCGCGAGATGGACGATTTCGCGAACGTCAATGACGAGGTGGTGTGCAGCGACGAGATGAACGAGAGGGATTCGCTCGAGGACACGGCCGAGCAGCTGAGAATCGCCTTGAGATTATCGGAGCAGCAACAGATCGAGGAGGAGCAGCGTCGTCTGCTCGAGGAGGAAACCTTCCGTCAGGTACTCGAGCTCTCGCTCACCGACAAGTGAACATCATCTCGCGTGAAACCAAAAATCCATCAACAACCAGAAAAAAAAATGGAATCGAAGATATGAAAAAAGGAGACAAAAAAAAACAAAGATTCAGCGCCGAAAAATTCTTCCAATGGTCACCGTCTCACGGGGGCACCGGTCACGTCCGATAAACCCAAACGCGCTAATCGTTCCTCCACTTTGGGTTTATCATACCGGAACATTCAATCAAGTTCGTTCGGGTTTTTCGAACCGAAATATCAAGCAAAATCAAACTGTTCGGACTCGTCAAACCCAAATATAACCAACTGGGGTGGGCCTGGGGTGGTCGCTATGTACGAAACGAATCATTACCAATCGCTATTAGGAACCAACGTTTTATACCGAAACTATTGTATACCGAATTAACGTTAGGCCAATTGATCAGATGAAGAAATTAGGCAACAAAAACAAAATAGAATTTCGAGAAATTGAGCAAACGAAGGCGAGAGGAGTGATTCGAAGGAAGTGACTAGCCCGGAGACCGAGATATCACTATTCTCGTTGCGTTATTTATTTATTAGCTGACGTTTTATATACGTAAATAATATACAGAGGGAGGGGCAGTCCGCGACGGCGTTTTTCCGTCATCTTCGTAACTAAGTAGGAAATGAGATCCGGGATTTTTCGAAAACAAGAGAAACCGCCGGATCAATCTTCGCGAAATAAAACCGCCGAGGAGGTGAGTCAGGGGAGGGGGGGGGGGGGGTTAGGGAAGAAAAACTGAGGAAGCAACGACTTGCTGTGAGGCGACGAATTCCTATATCCATTGAAAGTAAAGGGGGGAAAAGGAAAGAAATAAGAGAAAGAGAGAGAAATAAATAATTGTAAGTTACCAAAATCTCGACTGTCAATAAAGAATGATTGAACAAATGGAATTATTCGTCTTAGATTCGTCGAATAAAAAGGCTCGATAAAATGTGGAATCGTTGGCGGTCGGTGTATAGTCGAATTACCGATGGACAACGGTAATAGTCCATGTGGTAGAGGAAACACGTGATTGCGAAACGACTTGGAGTACAATGATCCTCGCGTGTCGTTCTTTTTTTTCTTCCTTGGGGTGAAAAATCCTTTCGTTTCCGCTGTCGGTCCGGAGCTACTCGAACTCCGACTGAGCTCTGCAATCGATTTTTCGGGAATTATTAATGAAAAACGTGAATTAAAATCTACATGTTTTGTTGCGGTTTGTCCGTGACAATTGAAAGTACAATTTTATGTAAAATTATAGTTAAAGTTGAGCGAAAAAAACCTTAAATATGTTATTTAATATTATTTCCTGAGTTTAAACGCATGGAGTTGCGGATGTTAACGTATTACCATTGCCCAACGGAAGCCTTTCCTGTTACTGCCTAGCCGCACTTTGCTGATCAAACCTAACGTTCCGTTGCGTCCACAGCCGTCTTAAGTGGTTAGGCTACTGTGAAAATGTAAAAATATCGTTCGCCGCTTGAAGCAACTCAAATTCCAGACGACGATCGAACATATGGTGCAAGAATCGCAGATTGAAGGTAAACTTATGATTACGATAGAACTGCTAGTGGAACTTTAAACGCGTTTTTCTCGAAACAATCTTTTTCAAAACGGTGTGTCCGATTTCTTGATACCTAATGAACAGATTGACTGAATATTCCGTACACTTATTCAGTGTAATAGTAGTGTCGTCTTGAACGACGTTTTTCTTCTAACGTTTTTTCTTAATTAGTTATTAACAATAATTGTCATTTTTCCTCGAAAAAATCGAAAAAAAGTTTATATTTTGTTTGTTTGAAATACAATTTAAAAAATATTATATTTTGGGTGGCCAAAATAAAGTACACCGTCGAGCCCCTCACGTTCAGAGGTCCTTCACGAGATTGTTCATAACTTCTTCAATTATTAATATTTTTAAAAGAAATTTGGTACACAGCTTTGTTAACGTAGATACAAATAAATGTCTAAACGATTTTCCAGTCATCTTATTTCTTCGAAATTAATTTTCGTTAAACATCTCTGTTTTTCGGGTTGTGAGAGTAGCCTAACCCCTTAACTCGAAGTAACGCCGGAGCCGAACCACGACCGCCTATCCACAGGCTCGGTAACGCAAAAATGTCGAAAGTTATGAGTTGAAAATAGATCGATAAAATTTTGCCAAAATAGACGATGTGGTAAGTAGTTATTTATTTTCAAGTACGCCACTGAGAGTTTTTATAGTTTCCTGTTTATACATTGATACCTTGCTGCTCTCTTCGATGCTCTTTAGAATGTACTCGAACAGTCTCGCGTAAACATTTTTTGCGTTGCGTTTCCCTTTTCGTCACTTGGCCATTTTTCCGGACCTACCACTTCCTCATGTTGTTTCTTCAATTCGGTTCACATTCAAGTATTCCAAACTTTCTTCCTCACTACATAATCGACACAGGTTATCTTCGTGTCCCTTGTTCCCTTCTATGCCTATATTTCCGCATCTCGGCCTTGACAGTGTTTCTTTGGTTCTCTCATCTCTACGCTTCTCTTCCCAGCACCCTTCCATTTCCATACTTTGTTTTCTATTCGTATACTCCCTGCCATAAGTTGATATCTCATTTTTGTTTCGGTCGCGTTGTACTTCCTCATCAGTTTTTATTCGCATATCCTTTCTGATTGTCTTTCCTACTGCCTCTGTATCTTCGTGTATTACTCTTCGCTAGACATTGATCCCACTCCTACTTTCTCCATAGCTCCCTTCATTTCCGATCCCCGTAAAATTGTGTGTCGTACCCGGAGAGCTTACCTCTTGAATATGGTGGCGAGTACATTGGCGCTTTGTGCGAATCGTTGCTCGTTTTTGTGAGCCTGCTGGTGCCATTTTTTTCTCACGGCGCTCCAGTGCGCTCGGTGATCCTTGAGCAGAGTCTCGCGAGATTTGAGAGTTTCTCCTTCCTGTAGGAAGTTTTTTTTTCACGTCAATCAACGCCCTCGATAATCGCATCAAGCATCGGGGCCAATACCCGGATGGATGACCGCTGAGCGGCGTACGGCCAGGATCACTTACGTAATCGAGATTGAGCTCTTCCTTTTCCTGGAGAATTGGAGACGGCACGCGATTCCGCGGGAACGCTTCTTCCGGTTGGAGTGGAGGTGGCAGGAAGTAGACGTCCCTCAGCTCACCGTTCAACTCGCCCAGTACGTTTTCCGAATTCGACTCGCTCACGATCTCCGGACTGGGACTTCGTACTCTGCAATGTTTTTTTCTCGTTATCCGATCGAAAATAATAGCATAAGTGGTCTGGGTGAAAAATAAAGTGTAAGCCAAAGAAAGTCAACCCATGACAATTGTACAACGTACTTGGGTACGAGATTAGGATTTCTCGGCTGATTCGCTATCCAGGCTCTGCATATCGGATAGAGGGGGGTATCCTCCTTGAACTGGGCGAGGTCGACGCTTCTATCGAACAGTTTCATGACGTACGTGTGGTGAAAGGCAGGATCGATGGGTAATTGTCGGCGACGCTTTATCTTGCGATTCTGCTGATAGCTCGCCTGCTTACTCTTGAACAGGGCAGCCCTTTTTGTGGTGGACAAAAAAATTGCTTGTTAAAACAAAAAGAAGCGCGATATGTAAATGGGAATAAGCCGGAAGTAAAGAATTCACACATTTTTTTAACTTGTAGTTTGTATTCTTGTATGGTGCTCTCTTCGCTGTCATCCGCCGATGAGGCTTCGTCGCTGTGATGCAGAAGTTCTCGCAGCGCTCCCTTCAGTCTGTCCCTCGCTACGAGTACGTCACTGTCGCCTGGAAAATGCGGGCCGGCGACCGATGAA
This sequence comes from Ophion slaviceki, assembly GCA_944452715.1. NCBI lineage: Eukaryota > Metazoa > Arthropoda > Insecta > Hymenoptera > Ichneumonidae > Ophion > Ophion slaviceki. The sequence continues at coordinate 66,100,219 of OX101784.1, read as the reverse complement.
AAGTCATATACGCGTGGGTGTATATGTATATTAGATATTTTCGAATTATAATTTTATAAATTGTATAATTTGTTGAAAGTGTCAAAAATTTAAACAAGAAAAGAACAAATGTTTTTCTCACCTATTTCGTCTTTGATTTCGACTTTGACGCTACGCGTTGGCGTCGAGCCGCTGTGCACACTTCGCTTTTTGCCCATCTGCGAAAGAAACGGCAATTGGAAAGAGATAAGAGTACGCGAAACGTGTCTTTGTTTCGATAAACAACGAGCGATCGTCAGCAGGCGAAGCAGACGATTGAATATTTGTTTCGTTCGTAAGAAAGAGGAACGCGCGATTTACCTTGACGGTTCGTCTTGAAAAAGGATTGACGACGTGGGTGCCTCCAATCGTCGGTAGAATTTTCGTCAAGGCATCACCGTCTCATTGTCACTCGCGTAAAACAGCGCTTTTCCAGGTTATGTTTACAAAGCGCACAGCTGAGTGCGCGTCCGTAAATTTGACCCAAGAGCGTGGTGTTAAATATGGCCGGTAGGCGTCGTCCGCGTCCGTAGTGTATCAAAAATCTAGTATTCCCGGCAGTGCACAGGGTGAAGCGGACTGTCATGGCAGCTAATTGTTGACGTTTGTGAAAAGAACACCTATCGTGCACTAAGATTATTTGTTTGCGATCTAGTTCGTCTAATTAGTTTAATGCCATGATTGGTATGACAATTTTTACGAAGTTCTTGAATTTTCGTTTAATTACGAAAAATGTATTACGACGAAAAATGTATTACGAGTGCCTTACAGTTTTTTGATATTGTGTGTAAAATTAAACTTAACAAACAAACGCATCTCATTAGTAGTTAGATTGTAGACTTTGGACTGTTGTTATCAGTATCTTTAAGTCTTGATATTATTTTAATAAATGTAAAATGTAAAATGATGGCACATGGTAGCAGTGAGTCTTGTGATGCTGGGAATGATGCTTGCTACTGCGTAGCGAATCTCTGTGTTATTACTGTTGCTGCGGGTGGTGCCATAGCTTATGCAAAGGTTTTTTTCCCATTTGACTTTCGGGTGTATCGCTTTAGTTCTTTCGATGAGTTGTCGTTGTCTTATGTCTCTCACTTTATGAGCGTTTATATATGAACTTGTATTACAATTTGCACAGCGGAGGAGCTGTTTATCTGATGAGTTATTTAAAGTGCATTTTGTGCACTTGACGCAGTGGTATGTGAGGTTGCAATTTGCACTCGGATGTCCCAGTCGCTGACATTTTTTACGTACTTACACACTATAATCTCGGCCACCTAACAACATTTGAATGGAATTGCTATTTACGTCGGATATAAATTATTATTGCTTTTTTAGGTGTCTTTTTTCGTAATCAGGTGGGCAATTGCACTACGACTTAAACGTAAAAACCTCTTAAGGCACTACTACCGCTACACGAAATTAATTTATAAAATGAATGAAGGTTAAAAAAAATGAAAATGTTCAGCTTATGTGACAGCTAATAATAACATAGACAGCTGATAACAACGCATGCGCAAAACATACATGTATAAATAGCACATAGTCACTAACTTTCGCAGCGCCGCTTATGCGGAACCTTTTTTGGGGTCGCTTTTACGGATGCGCCAAAATACGGAGATTGAACTCCTTCCCTATAGTCTCCTTGGTACTAATCCTCACCACTGAAATTCGCCCTCATTTTAAGACCTGTATATAAGACCGTGGTCGAAGCTCCACCTGGGTGGAAAACAGTGATGCCAGATGGTCGTTGCGATGTACCCCCAGAAATGATTTCATTTCCCACTTTAAAAAACCCTCTAAACTATCCCCACCAAAGGGACGGTGAAATGATCGCGGTTTTTTAATCCGATGCTTATTTTGAAAAAAGACCACGGTACATAAGTCATTAATGATGTCTACGCTACGATATGATTAAACTGAAAGGTTATGTATTATCAACAAACTTATTCAGCCTAAAGTGCTGTCAAATGAATTTACGAGATGAATCGATGAATGTGAGTTTAAGGTGAAATGAAACATCAACTAAGGCACCATGTGTGCCAGAGAGATAACTTTTTTAGTTATTCGAAGTTTTCTCATAAACACAGGGCTGTGACGCCCGATATTTCCAACACTGAAAACTTTTGGGCCGGCATCAGCGACGTGGTCGATGCAGCGGGAAATAAAAAATTCGGGAATATCGCATAGTTCATTCTCGGGCTTCTTAGTTTGCCCTTTTCGAATGCTGCGGTCGAACGCGTATTTTCCATCATAAACATTTTCAAACAAGCCAAAACAAAATGTCGGTTGGAATGGTTGAAGCAATTTTACACGTTCGCTGCATTCTAAATGTCGAACGTTTCAATTTCGTGTCAACAGCAGTAATACCCGAATGCTTGAATTTCGAAATGGTGTATGGGATGATGACTCGACACCTTCTCTACTGAATGAAACGACCGAAGCAGCAATGGAGTAATTGCGCCGCATAAATAGGAAAAATGCACTCCGAGAAGCTAAAGTTTAAAGGGACTAATAGAAAACGCAACTGCCAAATACTCAAATATTGAGCTGACTGTAATCTGTGATAATATATAAGAAGATTGAAAATAGGAAGAAACGAAATAGAATTACACCCAGCTATAACTCAAATATTCTCTATTCTATGTATTAGTATATATGTATACATTTTGTATGTACATATATGATGTTATCGCTCATCATAAAGCAATATTTATTACTGTACCTTTTTTTTATTAGCTACCTTCGCGTAGCTACTGTACCTTTTATAATTGAATATACTTTTCTCAGTAAATGTTATTGACAATGATAGAAACGTCATTTCTGTTCCGTCCTACGAAATTTATGTGAACCCACTTTTCCGTAAACGTGGTTTAATCGTCAAGTAGCTCAGGTAAAAAGAGTCGCGCGAACGAGGTAAACAGGCGAAATAGGATACACGGTCCTAAGAATCTTCACCTCCGCTTACCCCCTGAAGAGAGCATAATAACCCTAAATCTAGGGGGAAATCCCCTGATCAGGCAACAGTGGTGGAAAAGCGCCCGGGGAAAATGTAAAATTCGGGTACAAAATTCCTCCACCAGGGTCGCTGTGGTCGCCCACCGGTCGGCTTGCGGCGGCGCGGTTACCCCCGCGCTCAGCCAATGAGGCTCGAGCAAAGTAGCGGGAAAAGAGCTTCGAATTTGAATTCACGCTGAAAACGCGTTCTGATTTTTCGATCAGAACGGTTACATACTTTTTCATCTCTATTGACATCGAGTTAACGAACTAATTTTTTTTTTAATCTTTAACCTACAATCGTGTTTAAAAAAAATTGGAATATAATTCCATTCCGTTTGAAAAAAATATTTCAGCTTAAAACTAAAAAAGAGGCTCGGAAAAAAAGTTCGGAGATGCTGTCGTGTTTCTGCGCGTTGTGTCCGAACGAGGCGGTGGCCGTATTGCGGTTAGGAAAAAGAAGGAAATAGGACAGTTCGGAGGTGAGAAAGGGGGCATCGCGTTGAGGACGAGAGTGAGAAAGTCATAGGTGGAGGATGTGCCTCTCGCTCCCTCCTTGGCAGCTCGCAATGGAAGGATTGAGCTCGGCGTTACGTGGCGTGACACACACGTAAGCGTATCACACACACACACACACACACGACAGTCACGAAGGTATACGCGAGGGCGCACGTGAAGCAGCTCGAGCATCGTTGAAACGACACAGATCGTAGTAGTAGCGATAGCTGCGCGCGAGGGAGGATCGATCTAGAAAGCGGGAGTCGTCGCAGTAAGCGCCGGGAAAGAAGTGTGTAGGAGCGGCTCGCGCCGGTGTCGGCGACGCTGGGACCCTTGCGGTGGGCGTGTCCTCGCGCGGTGGGGGAAAGCGTGTGAGCCGGCGGAGCGGTGGGGGGACGTGGGGAGAGTGAGAGGGGTGGAGGAAAACGTAGGAAAAGAGCATAGACGTTGCAGGAGCCTGTCTCTGTTCATCCTTCTTTTCCTTCACCGTCCACCCCTCACTCGCACTTACTACGTGCATCGACCTATGGACGCGTAGACGCGATATCGCTCATGGGTGAATCTATACGGACATTTCCTCCCGCAATGTTCGGTTTCTCGTATGCGTCGAGCGCAGGGGTGAGGGCGAAAGGAACCGCAGCGGCAGCAGCCGCCAACGGAGAGTCTGGTAAGGCTGGGTTCTTCGGTTTGGCAAGCGACGGAAGCGCCACCTAGCGGATCTCGGAACTATCAGGCGCATCCGGGTAGCTTTGCGAGGCTCGAGGCCCTCGCTCGGTGCTTCGTGCGTCGTGGGCTCGTACCGGCGGCGACGTCGCCTTCATCTTCTGCTTCCTTGTGACTAAAATATAGTATTATATATACACAAATACACACATAATTATACATATATTTATATTGGTAAAAAAGAGAAAAACAAACTTGGCCACCGTCGAGGCACTATCATCATTTCCCGTGTTAATTATTTTCGGTGTCTTGAATTCTGTTTTGAGCTCGCGTGCACATTTTTCACATTCATGCGTATTTATCCAATCGGAAAGTCGCCGAGATAATCGAGACTCACGTAAGACTGCAGAGAGGGGGGTAAAGAAGAAAAAAGGAGCAAGTTTCGTTCCCGTAACATTGCCTCAAGACTAAAGGTTCTTTTTCGACTTTTACTTCAGTCAACTCTTTGTTTACCCATTTAAATCTGACGAGCAACGTTCTCTCCATTTTCTTGCACTTTTCGTTCGTCGTGCCGCGCGATCTTTTTCGACGTATGCGATACCTCGGGAGCAATACCGCGCACGTGATATCGCGACAAAATAAGTAACCAGTGGAGCGCGACGAGCGCGCGCGAGGTGTGAATCGCCATGGAAGGGGGGATGGGCGCGTGAGCGGCTAAAACAGTAATAATAAGCATCAACGGCATAACGAAGTGTGCAAGCGAGGAATTGCGTCCACCCTCGCCGCCTCGTCTCGTCAACTATGGGTGCGATGTAATCGCGGCGGGACAGCGGTGTAAAAATAATTGAGAATATACGGACATCCGTACACGCTTATCCATATATATATATATATATATATATATATATATATATATATATATATATATATATATATATATATATATATATATATATATATATATATATATATATATATATATATATATATATATATATATATATATATATATATATATATATATATATGCTAGAAAGAGATTTTTTCAATTTTGATAAATATAATAAGGACAATGTAGCGCAAGTCCCGCGTTTGTGCAAAGGCGCAGGGAAGATGCGGAATGCGAAAGAACGAAGAGGCAGAGTAAGCGCAGGAGGATAAGGACGGAAGGGAAAGAGAGAAGACGGAAGATATAGAGGATTGCTGCAAGATAGCCCCGATATAGTCAGCAGGATCCTCGGTGCGCTGTGTGCCTCTGCGGCCTCTCTTTCTCTCTTGCGTTCTTACTCCTGCATATGTACGGGCTGAATATACACGCGCCCACTTATACAAACACACGCATTCAGATACACAAGCTACATGTATATATCTATATATACATATATATGCGATGTTTTCTGTAGAGGTGTGTGGGATTGGCGGTGGCACGCGCGCGCGCTACGATGCGCGCGGTAGGGTGCGCAGTGTTTCGCGCTGGCTCGGTGTGTGTGTGCGATGCGCGAGTGCGTCGGGGGTATAGTCGCGACGCGAGGAGCGGCTAAACTCCTACGATAAGGGGTGCAGCTGAAGGTTCGCGCTGGTGTGGCGGTACGAGTTCCTCTCTACCGTTGCTGCTGCTGTTGCTCGGGAAAAGAAAAAGTAAAAAAAACAATAAGTAGGAAAAAAACGTTCCGACAAGAAGAAAAAAAAAAGAAAAACCATTGACACTAGCCAACAACAATAACAAATAAACGTAAACAAGAGTTCGGAAGCGAGGAGGCTTCGCGAAAAAAAACAACAACAACGAGGACAGCGGGACAGAAAGAAAAAAATTGAAAAAAATTGAAAATACATAGTTGCGGAATAGGAGCAGCGAAGAATAATACCGAGTTAAGAAGAGAGAGAGAGAAAGTGTGAGTGAGAGGGGCGGTGAACGCGAATAATCTCGCGAGTAACGAAAACGGCGGTCGGGCGCGCTCTACGCGAGAGGGGAGCGCGGGGCAGGGGGGTCAGTGTTGGCGTAACGGGAGGCCGCGCGCGGCTCGGTGTATAACGAGGAGTGACGAAAAGTGATTCGAACGACTTTCGAGTTGTACGGCACTGCAACGGATTTAAAAAATACACAACACACACAAATACGTAACGTTGTACAGATATATATCCGTGTATGTAAATGTAATGCAAGTTGCCGTGAGGAACGTGCGGGCTTGAACATTGACGAAGAAAGCAAAAAAAGGGGGGAAAAAAATAAAGAAGCGAATAGTCGCGACCGAGGAAAGAAACGAATGAGCGGGGGAAGGAGAACTGGTCGGATGTGTGTATCGCGATGATGTCGCCGTGCGTGTGTCGGGGCCGCAGCCACCGCCGCTGCCGCCGCTGCTGCTGCTGCTGCTTCATCGTCGGGGCGACGAATTTTTGAAGTGTGCTATCCGCGGGAACGTCCCTTACCTGCAGGGACATGACGTAATGGCAAGAGAGGTATGGAACTCCTTGAAACGGCAAGCCAATGCAAAAATTGAGGGAAAATAATAAGGAATGTAATAGAAGGGGGAAAAAAGAACATGCGAAAAAATTGCCAAGGACGAGAGCATAGGACGCATGAATTCTCGCGAGATTTTCACTGAATTATTTTTTGTTCGCGCGCAAATATTGCCGTAGAATATTGCGACGCTTTTTTCTGTAACGTGTGTGTGGGCGTCTCTTTTTTCGTGTTTTCGCTTTTTTTCGGTGCTGAGCGAGGGAAACGAGGGAGGGTGAGAGGGGTTCGAGGAGTAAGTGCGTGGTGAAAAAAAAGAAGTGGAAGAATGAGCGTATTCGGTGGTCGTGCGGCCGAGCCCTTCCCTACGATTGACCTGCATTCCGTCTCTCGCTGCTGGAGCAGCGCAACCCTTCCACCTGCGAGCTACCTCTCTCTCTCTCGCGCTCTCTCTTGTTCCTCCGTCGTACTCTCGTTCGATTCGTGGCTACGTTTTTTTTTCTTTCCTTGTTTTCAGTCTTATTTTTTTTACTTTGTCTCTTTTTTTAGACTCGTTGCTTTTCGCGGCAACCACAGAAGCGACGCTTGTCGCCCGAGGACCATTTTTGACCTTTGAAACCCTTCGGTCTTGAGCTCTCTCTCTCTTTCTCTCTCTCTCTCTGGCTTTATTCCGATCCCAAAATTTGTCGCATTTGTGCATTGGCCCGTATTGTATGGAAGGAAAGAAGCAGGCTTCGAGAGGGAGAGGGAGAGAGAGGGAGAGAGAGAGACCAGCTCACATAAAACGAATTTGACTATGTCTTGGCAATAGAAGACAAATTGCTGACTACAATACAAAACGAAAAAGAAAAAAAAATACAAAACGAAATATAGCTCATAATTGTCACAAAATATTAGCAGCAAAAAAAGTAACAGAATAATAATATAAAGTAAATTTTTTAAGTTATCGATAATAATAATAACGAATAATGCAAAAAAAGTAATATTAGCTGAATAATACGTCAGATCATAATAACAAATGGTCGTTGCTACCAATATAAAATATACTATCGTAATAATGAATATAAAATACGATATGATTGGGACTAAATTTAAACAGGGAAAAGGGCGGGGGGGGGGGGGGCAAAAATGATGCACCTGCGAGTTTCGTAAAACGAACAACGGTGATTGGTGGCGGTGCGATGAGTCGTTATATATACAGTATGGCTGTGTATGTGTGTGTACGTTTTTACGTGTATATCGGCGTCGGTGCTACTCGGCCAATGGACCCTTCCCTGTCCCAAATACTTGACGTGACCCAGTTTCCCTGGTAGATAACCCCGTGACACACACACATACACACACATGCGAAGCAGTAGCGTCGCTTCGACTTTCCTTTCCTGATTGAACGTGTCGCGCCCTACTGTTCCAGTACAGCTACTCTTCCTCTTTTATTTTTTTCTAGCCCTCTTTCTTTCTCTCTCATTTTGGCGTTGTTGTTTTTTTCGTTTTCTCTTCTTAATTTGGGCATTTTCGGCGCAGGTCGTTTTTTTTTCGAAGCTATTTTCCGGAGTTTGTGTTCGAGGCGAGAGGCTCGCCTTTTTTTTTGCTTGGGATACCGGTGTACACACTCTATGCACGGGACCTTCGACGTACACTCGTCTCATCTCGGGAGTGCGGCTTGTTTTTATTCTCGTATTTTTTCCTCGAGCGAGGCACAGCTGCGTTTGTTGTTTTCTTTTATCACACAGTGATTTTTTTTTTGCCACGCATGTGGATAGCGAACTATCGGGACGAGGATGCTTTTTCGCGTTCCTTTTTTTGCTTCCTTTCGATCTTGTGAGAAATTGAATGGTTCGTGAGTCTGCTTGGGGGTGTATATTGGAAATAGTAAATGGTTGACTACACTTATAAATTCAGTCACGTTAACGGGTCTGATTAAAGCCGAAAAAGCAGCTCGATTTTCATCATTTTTTTCCCATGAGATTATTGGGAGGGGGAGGTGGGGAATTTACACACAATTGATACATGGTCTTGCGAAGCTTGAGTTTTTTTTTTAATTGAAAAAAATGATAAACAGTGGAGTGATTATTGTTTAAAGAAAGTGCGGCCGTTGCCGATTGGCCAATCGGTGTAGGGGCTCCTGACAATTAGGCTGGTCTGGAATTAAAAATGAAAAATCTACTTTTAGTGTAATAATCAAACTTTCGCATGACGGGACGATTTTTTGAAATTTTCGACAATTACGAAAGTGGCAAGCTGCAGAAAAAAAACAGTTCGATCCTGAAACGAAAAAAATAACTTTGGTAATTCTTTATTAAGAAATGGATAAAAGTAGGAACAAAATCATCCGGTCCTACGATAGACAATGTTATAAACTATGCTGCTCCGAATTTGAAGTGGGTCGGACTAACGGATTTTGAGATACGATTTATACAATTTCGTCGACAAAGTGGTAGAGAAAAAGGCAAAAGAAAAAAGGGTTGATCGCAGCGGGGCGGTTCTAGCGCAGTGGGCGAACTCTGTACAAAATTCCTTACAACTCGGTCAATTTTTGGAATTCTTTCAAAATCTTCGTTGCAGATTAAGGTTAACACAAATTCAAAGAAACATTAAAGTTAAGACAAACCCAAACAAACCCAAACAAAAATCGTCATAACTGGGTCAATTTTTGGAATTCTTTCAAAATCTTTGTTGCAGATTAAAGATAAGACTGTAGGCTATAAAATTATGTGATAAAAGAGTCGTATTGTTGAAATTTCAAGCTTATGCCGGGCCTTGAAATTATGTGCAACCGCGTTAGATGTATTAGTTCTGTGCAGTAGTATTACCTTGAGGAGGTCGGTGACCTCCATTGACGGAGGGTGTTTGAATTGTCGTTCGTAAAGGCTCAATTAATTTTTTTTTTAGTTCGACAAGAATTCATTCGTTCTTTATTAATTTCTCTCTGTCTTTCTTCATTTTTTCATCCTAATTCATGATCCACCCTCATCATCATACGTTCACCTCAACTTTTATAAAAAATTGACGTAACTCTAGGGCTTTAATGCAACGTGTTTTTTGTTTTTCTTAAACAATATCAAAGGGGATTAAAAACCGTAATATCGACTGTTGGCAATGGTTTTTGCGCTCTTTTGCGGATTCAATAAAATCAAGTAACAATTTATTCATATATTTTTCTGCAAATTTTCGATAATTTTGTTTAATTTTCGTTTTTTTTTGCGAATTTTGGATTTTTTGATGGTCATTGATGGAACGAGTTTTTTTTTGCGTTATCAATATTTTCGTACTTTCATTCGTTTTTTCGGAGGTTTTTTTTTCGTTTCAGCTTGATGTCTTTGCGGCGAGGGTGAAACGTCCCACCCCTCTCTCTTTCTCCGTCTCTCTCGACTTGCCCTAGTGTTGCAATCCCAAGGGACCGTACCCTTCGACCATTTTCCAGCTTCTTTCTTCTCTCTCCCTTCCTCTTCTCGGTCATCCAACCGCTCACAGCACGAAATCGTTACGTTTACCGTACAATCGGAGGAATTTTGTGGAATGCTGATGCATCGTTTTGTATGGTTTTTTTTTCATTTTATTTTATTTTATTCTTGTGCAGGCATAGAAGCCGGTAGAGAGGGAGGGAAAGAGAACGCATATTCGAGATAGGGGATTGTGGTTGAGGCGTCATAAATAAAGACACAAAAAATCACGATTTTTTCGTTCCAGACTGCATAACCGGAACGTTGCATTTTCTTTACATTTTGGCCGAAAAAACGTAAATAAAATTAAAAAAAAAAATAAAGTTATGTTAGAAGTCAAAAATAAAATTATGTAACAAGCCAAAAAATGTTACTGGGGAAAGATCGTGGCGATATTTATCTACTAGGGTTTTGCCCAGTAATTTTTTTCTCGTAATTTTCACTACCACGTTTTGCTTAGTAAGTTTTACCCAGTAATTATTCATAGTAAGATTTTTCTAGTTATATTTCCATGTAAGTTTTCCACAGTAATATTTTCTAGTAACTTTTTCCTAGTCTTTTTCCCTAGTCGGTTGTAGCTAGTAATTCTCCTTGGCAAGGTTTCCCTATTAATATTTCCTAGCAAGTTTTCTCTAGTAATATTTTTTCGTAACTTTTTTCTCTTCATTTTCACTACTCTGTTTTTACCAATAAATTTCTCTAGTAACTTTCACCTAGTAATACTTCCTAGTAAGTTTTCTTTTATAATTCTTCCTAGTAATTTTTCCTTAGTAAAAATTTCTAGGGTTATCCAATAGTTTTCTTTAGTAAAAAATTCTATTTCCTAGTCACTTTTCCTCACAATCGCCACGATCTTTTCCCAGTAAATTTCAGTTATCCTCAATAAAAATGCTCAGTCGATCACAAAATACCGTCGCTAAAATATTTAAATCGTTTTTTTTTCTGGGGAAAAGAACATTTTCCCCGCACGAGTCGACGCACGTTTGTTTTTGTCAGGTGGAACTTTTTCTTCCTCGAGTGAATGTTCATTTTTTGCATACAATTTTCCCCGTCTATTTTTTTTTCGATTTTTTGTTTTTATTGTCCCATTTACTTTTGTACGACTTTTCTCACTTTTGTTTTTGCTTTGCAGGTTTTATATTTCGATTTGTTTGCTGCGTTTTCGCTTTGATATTCGATTGCTTTTGGTATTTTTATTCGTGGTTTCTAATTTCTTTGTTATATTTATTATATTTGAATATTATCTTTCTAATTTAATTTGAGGTTTTTTCTCGACTCTTGTTATGATTTTGAAACACGTGATAGGCGATATTCAATGATAATTTTTCAAACGGTCAGAGCTTGCAGAATGATTGAATCAGGTCAGTGTTTTCGACCATAAGTTGCGCCGACGCATGCGCCACGAACGCTCTGCGCCGCCACCCCTGTTAAAGACGAGGAGGGCGACCCAAACATAATTTTGCTTCCTCCTCTTCAACCTCTCTCTCACTGCCTCTTCGTTTCGTTTTTTCGTTTTTTTTCTTCTTGCCCTTTTTTTCCATCTTATCTCCACCGCAGATCTGATTTGTTCCTATAAAAAGCTTCACCTTCATTTGACTTTTCAAATTGAAAAACAAAAGGGAACATGATGCTAAACACCGAATAATTTGATTTCGTGATATAAGACGAGATTTCTGCGTGGGGCTCGACTCCTCCGTGGTGGCAAAACATCCACCGCGGTGAAACACAACTGCCTGTGATAGAAACGAGGGCTCCAGTAGTTAATGAGACGATTAGTCAGACGTAATTAAAATGAAACTTTATGGCGTTTGTGATTACGTATTTTTTCCTCGCGAAAATGAAAATAGTGTAGACGTGATTTTCGGCCACACAGGAAAATTACCGCCGTTAAATAGTCTATCTATTTAATTAATATCATTCAATTTTACTTCCATTTTTATCTTTATTTGTTATCTACCGATTGTTTTTTATTCGATTTATTATCATTATTTATATTACTTTTATTATTTGTTTTTGTTTTTTATTATCTCTATTCGATGTATGCTTATTATTGTTCATCCTTGTTGTTTATTGTTCTCATAAATTTATTACTTTCGTTCGATTTATCATTATTGGTATTATCAATATTTGTTATTATTGTTATTGTTGCTTATTATCACAATTAATATGAATTATCAGACATAAATGTGATTTTATCATATCTGTATTTATTATTATTATTATTTGTCATTTACATCTTATTCTTTATTCGATTTATTATCATTATTATTTATCATCGTTGTTTATTATTTTCATATATTAAAGATTTTTCGTTCGATTTCTTATTATCGATATTAACATTTATCATTATTTACATTGACACGCATTATTATTATTATTATCATTCTAATTGAGGAAGTTACCACAACAATAATTATTGTTGTTAATATTGGCAAATATTGTTATTATTATTGCCTGAATGATGACAACGACAAATAACATTTTTTGTTATTATCAACGTGAATTATTATCGTTATTATTGTTATCGAGTGAATAACAAGGGTTGCATTTATTCAAATTTATCATCGGATCATCGATCACGATCTCACTCTTGATTCATATTCTTATGTACCATTGGTGGTATTTCCATATAGCAGGAGAAATAAAAATAATTTATTAGGACCAGCGGGGAATTCAATCAATGGCCGATAAATCCAGGCACTCGGGAGGGGTGAGCGGGGGTGAAAATATATATTTGTCTGGATCGCGCGATAAAAACCAAACGAACCGAGCAGCCTCGCAAAGTCGCACAAGTAGCAAAGGTCACGCTGCGCTCAGACACGCTTCTCGATATCTTTCCTCTTCCTGTTTTTTCGATCAATTTATTTTATTTGAACTTTCGGAAATTGATAATGAATTCCGAAACGTTTCGATCGATCGTTGAATGCATCTCCCGTTATTAACGTTCAGCCAATATCGATTACGATACGAGAATGTCCGCTCTAGAAAGAATAAAAATAAAATAAAAAATTCTTTCCGCAGTATTGCGAGGAACAACGTTGCAGTTTCGCGGCAAGGGCTTTGTCGGTTTATCGGTTTATCGGTGCGCGGTTGTGTGCATGCATAGTCGTGCCTCGAGTTATAATTGCTCCTTGCGGATAATGAGGACGCAATTTTTTTTTCCCCGCCCACTACATATCCTTAACATTAACCCCGGGAATATTTTCTTCCAATGTCCACTTGTCGCACCTCTTGTTTTATCTCGAAATTAACTTTCGCCCTCCTTCGCCCCGACCTCGCACAACCTTGACGTCCTCGTTTCCTCACAAAGACGACACTGTTGTAACTAAAAATACACGTTTTTTTTTACAATGAAAAAAATAAAAAACGTGGCAATTGGAGGAAAAAAAATTATAGCGGGAACGCATTTTTTGCAACGAGGCGAGACTCCGCCACCCCTCTCCTCCCTGCCGGCCTTCGTCTCGTCCATGATAAGCTCGAGGCTGCAGGTTAAATTAATATTCCGTTGACCTGATATGGACACTCGAGTTAACATGTAGGTGGTTGGAGATAAAGACCCACGAAGGGCTCGGCAATCCAAGAGCGTGGAGACTTGGCCCTGTGTGTGAGAAAATTGTGACATTATAGGGACTTACGTAATGTTGAGAATGGAGACATTTGTCTGCTATGAGGGGGGTCCTCGAAGTGCAGGGTCTTCAAAACCATTTTCCCCATAAATGTATGAATGTATATATATTAGGGTGGTTAAAAACAATCGTTTTTTTTTCACAATGGAAAATTGAAGTATGTTAAGAAAAAGAAAGTTTTGCAAAATTTGAGGCTTCTAAACAATTTTTTAGTTAGTGCTCAAACGCCTTTTTTATGTTTTTTTTTTTTCACGAGTAACGGAGTATCAATTATTTTTTATCTCGATGCAGAAAATGTTAGTGCGTGATCCAATGTAAGTCTTGATTTAATTTTTTCTGTAACAATACACAATTTTTATTTAAATATTTTTTTTACCATAAACAATTTGTATTTGCAGATTAAGGCGTTACCCCCACTTGTAGCGTAAAAAAGGCCTTTTTCATGAATTTTTTTAAAGAAAACTATAAAACTTTTTTAATCGATCAATATACCATCTTAAAGAGCACATCTTGAAGAACTTTCAGTAATTTTTTTATTGAAAAATATTACATTGTTTAGTGGCAAATGGCCGTCAATGAAATAATGTTTTTATATACACGGTTTGCGGTGACCAACATTACGGCGAAGTGGATCATCTGAAAAATAAATGCGGATGGATTTAGTCAAATATAAGTATAAACTAGTATTTAATCGAAGGATTTTAAAAAATATTCATTTTTCACAAAATGGCGGACAGTAAAAGTTAATGGGTCGATTTAAACGAAAAAAATCGAACGATTAAAGACTACATTTTTATGTATTAAATAAGCCTGCAAAATTTCAAGAAGATCGGTTCATTAGTGTTCGAGTAATCTTGGTCACCGACTTCAGAAATGCCATTTTGAGAAAAAGGCGTTTAAAGTTTCAATTTCAGTTTACACGAAGAAAATATTTTTTTTTGTAAACTTACATAGAGTCATCTATTCCGGGCATCAAAAAAACAACTGCACTTCAAATTGCACTTAAAAAAAATGCAATAAAAAAAAATCGATTTTTTCAAAATCGCAAGTGGGGTTAACCCCTTAAGGAAAGATTTTTTCACCATTGTTTAGACTTAGGGTATGTTTTGTTACTACTTTTGGCTGTTACATGATATTTTTGATTTAATAATCTTTAAAAATGGCGGCGGTATGGCAAGGTCTTATAAACTTTTAGTCCTTCGTTTCTTTCATTTAATTTTTCTTTCATTAACACTCATACGCAGCATATGAATGAAGAACAAGTGAGAAATGTTGAAAATCGATGAAATGGTACGCTTAAAAAAAAAGATTGAATTTTCTGAAAAAGAAATGGTTACATTTCGCAATAAAAAATATTTTTTTTTAAATTTTCGAAACATTTAGGATCATGTTTTAGACAACAAGATTAGAAAGATTTATAGCAAATTTCATCAGAAGCGATCGATTATTTTTTGATATATACGTTCTGCAGTTTTGAAAATGCAGTTTAGAAGATCGTGCCATTCCTCCGCCGTTTTTAGGGATTAATAAATACAAAATACCATGTAGCAGCCAAAAGTAGTAAAAAAACATACCCTAAGTCTCGAAAATGGTGAAGAAATCTTGCCTTTAAAAAAACATCATGAAAATTTTCATCTTTTCAATTTTATTTTCATCTTTCATCAATGTTTCCATGAAAAAAAAACACATTTTTTTCTTTGCCTAAAGGTATCTCCCTCCTTAAGAAAGTGCCGAAAAAATAGGCTCTTTCAAATTTCTAGACTAGAATATTGCACTATACCGCATTTAATAAGGGTACGGAAAAACTGTGGAAAACCCGTACCGATAAATAGACGGCCCCATATTCATCGGACTCTGCTGCACAGAGGTTTTTTTACTCAAGTATTCACAGCAAGGACTCAGAAGTATTGGCCTTCCGGTGAGATGTTGATGCGCCAGCTGGTGCACGGCTAAGCGGTCACCGCTCCGAGTATCGGCCATGCACAACGCTGCTTAACTCAAAGTATACCGCCCTTCCACCAGTGTTGGTTTTTATTTATGTCTATATATATATATATATATATATATATATATATATATATATATATATATATATTATTTTTATTCTATATGGACATTATTTTTACATTTATTTTTATATGTGTATACATATAAACACACACACACATGTGCATGCATGTTTTTAAATATATAATATAATAGAGTCGAGCAAATCCGGTCGCATCGCGACCTACGTTGCGGTATTTTGTGTGTGTGTTTATATATATATATATATATATATATATATATATATATATATATATATATATATATTGTATTTTTAAACACTTGGCCTAGATCATCACGAGTGCACTTTGCCCTTCGTAGCCTCGCCGTTACCTATTATTCATTTTTACTTGTTCCCACGAAACCCAACACTCGAACCTTCAACGGAAAGCTTAAAATACGCAAATGGGTTAACGCCGCGACAACGGTAAAAAATGTCCTCGGTCCGTTTGTTGATGAGTCAATTCCCGTTATGTACATATATATAAATGTATGTATTTTCATTCGATTATTAGACGAGACGCCAAGGGTGCTAGATATACAAGTGGAATTTTAATTAAAGGCGTATAGCACGTTGAAATTTTTGAAAATATCGATATTTAGTTTTCGACGGATTCTCCAAATACAACATTTAAAAAATGTTCGTCTCAAAATTTCAAAACTAAGGGCGTTATGGGCGTTTAGAAGTTGGTGCCGCGAACCGGTGAACTTTAAACGCGTTTTTCTCAAAAGGACTTTTTCAAAATTCGCGACCATGATATCTAAAAAATAACTGCACCGATCGACTTTACATTTGACAAGTTTCTTTAACATTTGCAAAAGCAGTGCTTCAACAACGGATTTTTTTTATATGCATATTTTGATTTTTCATCAATGAAAGTAGAGCGTTTTTTTTCACAAAAAATCAACACTTTTACTGTGGAGTACAGCCATTTTTTTTAAATTGATATTTTATTAAATTATTCGTTCCGAAAATGCGCTTGGTTTTTTTTTGTTTCCGATGATTTTCTTCCGAGTAGGGGTGGACACCGCGAGGGACGTTTTTCAAAGATTTCTACATAAAGAAAATTTTAAAAGATACTTACGACCATACTCTTCAATGTAAAAAAATGAGAAGCCTGCATACGTTTTCTTAGAAAAAATTCACGAAAATTCCTTTTTTTCCGGCCACGAACTACGTGTAACCCGTTAAGGGGGGATTGTCTTTTTTTTTCGCAAAATTTACCGCTTTTTGGGATTTTTTTTGTGAACAAAGTATACAACGGAAAACTTGTGAAACTTGGCATATAGTTTTATTAATCTGTTTACTACATACAAAAAAATTTTTAAACAATTTCATCAAAAAATCCGCCTCCCACCCCCCTCGACGCGCGATGGTCCTTTTTTGATGGTGTGCACGATTACAGCCTTCACGTTCATCCTGCAACAAAAACCCAAAAAGCATTTTACTTTAGACACATATAGCTATCGTTCGATGAAGGGAAAAAAAAAAATTGACGATTTGGTGACGTTTTGAACTTGAAGTATCGATTTTTCGAAAAAAATTTATCGATTTTTTGTTATAAATAAAAAACTATTAAACGTATTGCTTTTTTGCTTCATCAAACGATAAAAGGATGTCAGCTGAGTATTCTGTCCAAATTTGAAGGCAATCGGTTGAATAGTTTTTGAGAAATCGTGCACACCATCAAAAAAGGACCATCGCGCGTCGAGGGGGTGGGAGGCGGATTTTTTTGAGAAATTGTTTAAAATTTTTTTTGTATGTAGTAAACAGATCAATAAAACTATATGCCAAGTTTCACGAGTTTTCCGTTGTATACTTTCTTCACAAAAAAATTCCCAAAAAGCGGTAAATTTTGCGAAAAAAAAGACAATCCCCCCTTAACTATAATATTTACATATAACTGAGCTGATTTATGATATCTATACAATTTGGTTAATTGTAGATAATCGGATCAGTTAATTATAAACAACTGAATTGATTAATTGTACGCCATTGGATCAATTAATTGTGTATGATGAAATTGATCAATCTTATTGAATTGAAGCAATTAATTGTATACAATAAAATTGATTAGCTGTATGCACTGGAATCAATGACGTTGAAGTTTGCATCGTTGGAATGCAACAACTTTTTTTAACTAGCCAAATTTCCTTCGTAGATCTAAGCTACGAAACTCAGGAAAACATCTTTTAGGACCCTTATTCAGTGATCTATCACCTAAATCTCCAAAAGATGATTTTGGATGATGACAAAAATAAGAAAGATCCAAACTTCAATCCCATATTGAATCAATGAATTGTATGCAATGGAATGAATTAATTCTATACAATTGAATTGATTAATCATATGCAATTGAATAAATTAGTCATATACATTTAAAAGAGTGAATTGTGCGCAATCGAATTAATAAATTAAATTAATTAAGATTTGCAACGGTGGTTTTTTTTACAAGCATGCACGTGTATTAATTATTAAATGTCGTATATTTTCAGCGAATTGTCGATACGGAAGGAATAGGATTCGTATTGAGGGCTATTTTTTTAATAGCTAATTTGGTTCGTTTCGTTCGAAACAATTTCCACAAATGTAAAATCGATTTTTTTTAAATACCACTGCCACCGAGAAAAATGTCGCCTCGTGCCTAAAATCAGAACAAATCTACCTCAATTACTTAACGCAATTATTTTTTTCAATTTTTAATTCCACTCCCCTCAATCTAATCTAATCTAATCAAATCTCTCTCTCGTAAATTGATAACGCCGCATTTTTTCTTTCGTTTATACTTCATAAGATTATGTTGCTTTCCAATGTGCTTTCTCAGCAGGTCATGCTTGACGTTTGTGATGCAGGAGTTACGGAGCAAGAGACCTTTCAAGATATGGGACAGCTGGCGTAACGTGAGAAAGGGACTGGTCGTCAGCAACTTCGAGGAGCTCGTACACAGAGGTGAAAAATCAATTTACAATTCAATCAATTTACAGAAAAAAGAACACCAATTTTGCAATTAACGAGGGAAAAATTTTCCGTGCGGTTTTCTAATGAAACAAAAAAAATCGATGAACACAGGAAAGGAAAAATTGGGCGTTCCACAGAGCGAGAGCGTATGTCTGGTGCTAGAGTCGGACGGGACTCAGGTAGAGGACGGCGAGTACTTCAAGACTCTCGCCAACAACACTATACTCCTTCTGCTGAGGCATGGCGAACGTTGGTGTCCGACAGGGGTTGATATCATTCGCGCCGGTATTTATCCAATTGATGTTACCCTGTACCGCAAGTTTTCATTTTTTTTTTCGATTTATCCAACCTCTTGAGAGTTGTTTAATTTATTTGCGGGTATTCTCGAAGGAATTAACTGTAAGAGTATTATTTAACGAAGAACACTTCACGAGCAAGAATGTGTATTGGCAACTTTTCGTTTGAGACAATAGTGCACCTATTGCTAGCCGGTGGTTTCACACGCAACCATCTAATATATTGTTCAACATAACATTATTTGACATTAAAATTATAATATTACACATAGTGAAACAGGTTTTTCAAAATTTGCCACACAAACGAAATGCTCGCGATGTAAAATCAAAATTTCGATACGAGCACTTTGGCAATACATATATATATTCGTCAGATAAATTCTCTCTACCTGGTGCATTTAGTGTCCGTATCAAATGAACAGCGTTATGTATTAAACTGGCCTGTCACTCGCTATATATCGTACACATATAATCAACTGCCCATATGTGTGTGTGTGGGTCTAATGTACAGTTCTTTCTAACAATAGGACAGTACACAACAAGCTGTTAGAAAGCATCAGGGACATCGAATAGTGGGTTTCCGGACATTTTCACGTACATATTCGTACATTTATAAATTCGTTCGCGTGAAAAAGTAGTAATTTTTGGCACATCAGGGTATTTCATGTTCCACTACAATTCCCTCCACATTTACCGGAAAATGTGCCAAAAATCAGTTTATCGCTGTCCGCCTTGTCTTCGAATTATTTCCGCAAAAAATTGTATACTTCGTCATCACCAAGAATCTTCAGCATTCATAATTCCCATGAGACTTTTTGATACGTTAGGGGTGCAAGACTTTTTAGGATATCGTCGAAATTATTGGTGACCGCGGTACGTTCACGAGTTGTTACATTTTTCATAAAACAGCCCGTGCATAAGGCGAACAACGAACACCGTGTACTGTAGACGACAGAGGTATCTGTGTTGGTTGTATACGAACGTAGGCGATAGAGGCTCCATTAGTTTGGTAGCGATAAACTTGTTCCACTTTGTTCAGCCCCGTGTGTTGCACGTTCGAATTCATACATCGAGTTATCGTATAACGGAAAAGCGGCGAAGGGCGCAGGGAAGGGGGGGTTGTTGTTGATAAAAGAGAGAGGGAGAGAGAGTAGGAAGACGCGAGATGCGTCATAGTTGTATCGCAGATCGAGGATCATGGACAGTTCACCGTCGCCAGTACCATCGCGACCAGGCTCAGTGATGCAGGTCGCTTTGAGTCAGACGCCACTTTCCCATCCGTTCGTACGGAGGATTCTTGCTAGGGGAATTGTTGAAAAATCTTGTTTTGGTTCAGCCGATCTTCATAATCAACGGTAAACACTATTTCGAATATATTTTATGGGACAGCGGGGAGGTTGGATCCTTTAGGCGTAGAAGGGAAGAGGAATCGTGGGATCAGAGAGAGCTGCAGTAGTGGCGGTCCGCGTTTGGTCGGCGATTGAAAAAAAAAACGTCGGTAGTAGTGGTCTGTGTAGAGTCCGTCGCTAGGAAGGAACTTCAGTAGTAGTGGTCCACGTAGGGTCCGGCGCCGGGAAAACCACCAGTAGCAGTGGCTAGCGCGTTGGGTTAGGAGTTGGAAGAGATCTGAAGAAAATTGTGAGAGAGGGTATTATCCAAGAGTGGCAGAGAGAATGGGAAATGAACTCCGAGGTGGCACAGTGGACTAAGAAATTAATCCCCAATATAACGGAGTGGGTAAACTGTAAGCACCGAGAAGCAGGCTACTGTATGACGCAAATATTGTCAGGTCGTGTGAGCTTCAAAAGCTACACGGAACGAATCGGAAAGTCGGTCGATGACAACTGTGTATACGGTAACCAGCCAGATACAGCAGAACACACTTTCTTCCATTGCGGGAGATGGGAGAGACTAAGGCGTGAAGCGCACTGCAGATTGGGGACCGAGCTGACAGTCGAAAACCTAGTTAATGAACTAATAGGACATAAACAGAAATGGAACATAATTCAGGCGTTACTCCCACTGGTAGCGCAAAAAAGGCCTTTTTCATGAATTTTTTTAAAGAAAACTACAAAACTTTTTTAACCGATCAATATACCATCTTAAAGAATACATCTTGAAGAACGTTCAGTAATTTTTTTTATTGAAAAATATTACATTGTTTAGTGGCAAATGGCCGTCAATGAAATAATGTTTTTATATACACGGTTTGCGGTGACCAACATTGCGGCGAAGTGGATCATCTGAAAAAAAAATGCGGATGGATTTAGTCAAATATAAGTATAAACTAGTCTTTAATCGAAGGATTTAAAAAAATATTCATTTTTCACAAAATGGCGGACAGTCAAAGTTAATAGTTCGATTTCAACGAAAAAAAAGGCTGTTTTTTGGCTAAAAAACGGCCATTTTTTTTCGAAAAAAAATCGAACGATTAAAGACTACATTTTCATGTATTAAATAAGCCTGCAAAATTTCAAGAAGATCGGTTCATTAGTGTTCGAGTAATCTTGGTCACCGACTTCAGAAATGCCATTTTGAGAAAAACGCGTTTAAAGTTTCAATTTCAGTTTACACGAAGAAAATATTTTTTTTTTGTAAACTTACATAGAGTCATCTATTCCGGGCCCATACAGAAGTATGGGCCCGGATACTTATACTTCAAAAAAATGCAATAAAAAAAAATCGATTTTTGCAAAATCGCAAGTGGGGTAACCCTTAACGACTTGATGACCAAAACAATGGAAAAGAAAGAATCTGACGAGAGAGAAGTGCAAATACAACCAGAATGAGGAAGAGACAGCGGCCACCCTGATGATATGCTTCCACAACGGTTCTGGAATGGCTTGCGATGAATAGGGATTTTTTAGTGGGTGGAAATTCCACACTACCATGAACAACACGGTGTCTTTGAAAGATTTTTCCCCTAACAAAAAAAAACAAGTTGGAAGAGAAGCCCAGTAGTAGTGGTGCGCGTTGGGTCAGACGCTGGAAGGATCTCAGTAGTAGTGGTACGTGTAGGGTCGGACGCTAGAGAATAACGTCTGAGTAGTTGTGTTGGGCGTTGGAAAAAAATTCAGTAGCAGTGGTCAGCGTAGGGTCGGGCATTGGAAAAGAATTTCAGTAGTAATGGTCCGCGTTGGGTCGGGAAATAAAAGAGATCTCAGTAGTAGCGGTCCGCGGTGGGTCAGACGTTGGAAGGGTCTCAGTATTAGTGCTCCGTGTAGGGTCATGCGCTAGGGAATAACGTCTGAGTACTTGTGTTGAGTCTTGGGAAAAAATTCAGTAGCAGTGGTCAGCGTAGGGTCGGGCATTCGGCAAGAACTTCAGTAATCGTGGTCCTTGCAAGGTCAGGCGCTAGGAATGACGTCTGAGTAGTTGGGTCGGGCGTTGGAAAGAATTTCAGTAGCAGTGGTCAGCGTAGGGTCAGGCGCTGGGGATAAATTTCAGTAGTATTGATCCGCGTTGTGCCCGACAGTGGAAATAACTTCAGTAGTAATAGTCGGCGTTAGATCAGACACGAAGAAGAGTGCGAGTAGTGGTGGCCCGCGTTCGGTCAGACGTGCTTTATTTACAACACTGTCTGTAACAGTCATAGGTCGGTGATATGAAACGTTAAACTTGCTCTTCCGTAACGGCTCTGTGAGACTATCTGGAGTGTCCCTGAAGGGCGATTAAATATGGCGGATGGAAATTTTCAAATGTCACTTGATCTGGATGAAATTTGGTACCGGGGCGAATTGAGTTCGCTGACGATGAATTTGAACTCGAAAATAAGAAATTCGAAATAAATCCAATATGACGGAGCGGGGAACGCAAAAAAGTAATTCGAATGAAATTGTATACCGCGTTGTTTTTGTGGTCGTCGTGAGCAAATCTAAATAGAAAAATAACAAAGTCGATATCGATCCTGTGACAATGTTGATTTAATTAGTACGACGTTGCATTTTTGTCAACAGCAATTTCGGCGATACCGAGAATAGTTTGCGAGACGATCCACGCCCTGGAGTTGCACGATGAGACGCCCTCCTGGAAGATTATGGACAATAAGGGACGTGTCACGGTGGTGTTGCACTGGGACCAGCGTTCGTCGGGTAGCTCATCGTCGTCTGGGCAACATCAGCAACAGCAGCAGCAACAACAGCAGCAACAACAGCAGCAGCAACAGCAGCAGCAGCAGCAACATCACCACCACCAGCAGCAACAGCAGCAGCAGCAGCAGCATGGGGTCCAATCGTCGCAGCAGCATCAAGCGAAGATCATGCAGGACGGTATGGGAACAGGTGGAAAGTATTCCCCAACGAAGATCAGCTCGGACGGGGGTTTTTTCCTAAGCGGCGTTGGGGTGCAGCGTCCGTCGTTGGTGATACAGACGAGCCTTGACAAGCTGAATTACAGTGTCGTGAAGGCTGGCGCTGGGGTTGGCGAGGTCGTTTGTCCGCCCCGTTACAGCAGTCCCCAAATCACTGTGATAAATCATGACGATATTGTGCAGAAGAGTTTCACTAGTCCGAGTAATAGTTCCTACGGGCCGATCGTCGCCTCGGGCTCGATAATACCCGGTATAGTATCGTCAACGGGGCTGCCGGCGACTTCCAGTCATCAGCAGCAGCAGCAGCAGCAGCAGCAGCAACAGCCGCCACCGCCGCACATGCCTGGGCGCCTGGTAAAGCAAGCGACCAACTCCTTCGAGAGCACCACCATTCACATTCACACGCCCGAATGCTCCAATCACATTCATCATCCGGTCGCGCGAAACGGCAGCCCCGTAAACGGTCCCGACGGACAAAACGCGGCCGAGTGCGACTTCCATTGTTGCGCCCTGCACGAGGAGGGACGACGAATAGCGGTCCACAAATCGGTGGCGACCTCGCCCATTCAGGATGCCCAACATCAGCATCACTCGTCGCAACACTCGCAATCGCAGCAGCAGCAGCAAACCCAAACGCAAACGCCATCGCCACAGCCACCGTCGTCACTGTCCGACGGTACGAGACGCTCGGGGATGGTCAAGGGTCACGTGAGGTTTCGCGACACGACGGACGAGGAATCATCGCCGCGGATGATGTCGTCCGGAAGCCCCGGTGGCGCGGCAGCCGGCCAGGCCTTCAATCTTCATCATCATCATCATCATCATCACAACAACAACAACAACAACAACAATCATCATCATCATCATCACCATCATCAGGATCACGACAGCTCCGAGTCCGAGACGGAAAACACGATAATGGAGGACGAGATCGTGACGTCCGAGAAGTTTTTGCTCCTCATCGATCAACTTACCGTCGATCAGAAGCATCATCTGAGCATCAAGGACATCGGGATAATACTCGAGAGGCTGAGCTCGAAGATCCTCGACGTCGAGAGACTCGATCGGGAGAGCGAGAGCGAGGAGTGCTACAATTGGACCATCAAAGCTGTCATAAGGGGCGACGTTCTCAGGGAACTCGGCGTTATTTACAACGGTAATTATTACGCGATCAGCGAGCATCCCGGATACAAGGAGGAGTCCGAGGAGAATAACGAGGATAACGAGGAGGAGGAGGAGGAAGAGGAGGATAGACTCTAATGAACGAATAGCGATGGGTGGAGCCACCCCCCCCCCCCCCCCCCCCCCCGCGAGAGCAATGACACGTCGAACGATCTTTTATCCCTAGATAGAATTATATACCGCGAGGCTGGAGGCGGATGGGGGATCTGTAGGAACAAGTGGAGGGAGCCCGGAAGGGACTCTCGCATTCGTTTTTACGTCGTCTCGGATAACTCTGGCTCTTCTTCTTCTTCTTCTTCTCTCTCCGCACACGGATAACGATCTTCGTTCGGGATCACGAGAAGATCTTGACGTGCAGCTGTCAGGCCTCGAGAAATCGCCTTTGTCCCTCGGAGACACAGTCCGGAAGACTCGAGAGTCCTGATTGAAAAATTAGCCGTCCCCTCGCGGCATATCGTCGGGTGGCTGTTGCACTCTTTTTCTTCTTTCTTTCGATTCGACCGGAAAATCCGCCAGGTGGCGTTGCGAGATGTTTTGCGACCGTTGCGTCGAGAAAATGCGGACGACGGGCGCGTATCCAACGTGCGATGGGCCTTTCTTTCGCTCGCCAATCGTAGCTTGAATTCGACTCGACGAGCCTCGACGTCGAAAAACACTCGGCCACTGAAAAGTACACGCGAGGCTTTTGACCTTGAGATCCTTCGTTCGAGGTTCAATGCACGATCGGCAGCAGAGAGAGAGAGAGTGAGAGAGAGAAAAAAAACACTTTACGACTCGCATTCGAGCGGAATGTTCCGTGACACTTTTCGCGGATCCGCTCGAGCTCGACCAATCCGACGTCACTTCCGGAAGGCGCTGCGAATTTTTGTACACGCGGCCATTTCCCGAGCGGGACTCTTCCGGATTGTATCCTATTCGTTGATGTCGGACCTGGCAACGCACGTCTCTCGATCTCACGATACAACGCTATCGAGACGACTGATGGATGCGCGATTCTTCCACGACCTCCCCAACCACGATGCCGAATGAGATAAACAAAACGAGAAAAACGAATAACCGGAGATACAAAATCTGGCAATCGAGAAAATAATGAAAAATTGCAAAACGAGAATGAAAATAAAGCTTGTCGATCCCGCATGACCATCGGCGAGGTTATTCGCAGTGAGCGATGCAATTGCTCATTTTTCTATGAGGATTGGCAACAGTGAGAAAAAGAACGGAGAAATCATTGGGGGTGGATCAATCGAGATAGAGAGAGAGAGAGAGAGAGAGAGAGGGAGAGAGCGAAAAAGAGAAAGAGAAGCGGAAGGACCTTTTCTCGATGTTCTTGTCCGTCGACGATGAAATCGCGATCGGTGCAGGAAGATTGCGCGAGAAAAGAACCAAGGGAGGAATTTAATTCAAAAGGATACGATCGATTGATTCGTTAGTATGTTAAGTTAAAAAAAAAAATAAAAAACCGTAAGACGAAGCGAACAACTTTGTGCTCGTGCCAATGTGAGAGGGAGAGAGGGGGCCGGGTTGAAATTCCGAACTTTGAATGCTCCGACGGTCTAAAATTCCGAATTTTAATGTTCCGAAATTCAAGATAGGCCCGGGTTGAAATTGCTAACTTTGAATGGTCAGAACGCTCAAAACTCCGAAAAAAATAGTACCCCGAAAGAATTTTACACGAAAGACCGAAATTCCGAAAATCTTAACACCGTCAAAATAACTCGGCTATGGAAGTTTTTAAAGTTTCAAAATTTGCAATAAATCGACGAATTAATTCAAGAATTTTTTTTTTATTGAGAAGTGATTTTGCGTCAGTTTTGAAATTTGTCTAGGCAATGTTATACGTTCTACATCATTTACAGTCAACTGTGTAGACTTTCCGAAATTACAAGCTTCGTCAAGATTATGCCAGCGTAAGTCTCCACAGTTGACTGTAAATGATGTAGAACGTATAACATTGTCTAGACAAATTTCAAAATTCACGCAATATCGCTTCTTAATAAAAAAAAATTATGGAAATAATTCGTCGATTTATTGAAAATTTTGAAACTTTAAAACCTTCCATAGCCGAATTATTTTGACGGTGTTTAAATTTTCGGAGTTTTGGTCGTTCGTGTAAAATTCTTTCGGAGTATTGATCTTTCGGGGTAGTATATTTTAGGAGTTTTGAGCGTTCTGATCATTCAAAGTTCGGAATTTCAACATGGCCCCGGAGAGAGAGATAGAGAGTCAGAGAGCGGAGAAGGTGCAACAAAGTCATAACGATTTTATTATTATAAGTAATAATAATAATAATAATAGTAATAGCATCAATATAATAATATAAAGTTATTATTAATATTATTATTGTTATTATTATATGAAATATAATGATAATGATGATGATTCTGAAGGTCATCATCATTATTATATATTATAGTCATTGCTATAATATTAATATTATATTATTATTATTTCAATTTTATAATTATCATCGTTATAATAATACTCATTATTATTACTATTGTGATTAAAAGAGTTCCTCAATGTGCCAATAATTCAATTTTTTTTACGAGGTCTTCCCCACTTATTACATTCCCCACCGTGTTCCACTAGTCATCCCAATGAATGTGCCAATATTTTATCATTATTATTGTCAAATTGTTTTATTTTTATACTTTTATAAATGTTTTTTATATTTTATTTACATTTTTGTATTGCTTTATTATTATAATTCACGTTATAACAATACTAATTATTATTATTATTGTCATTATCATTATCGAAAGGGGCCCTCAATGTGCCAATAAAAAAGACACTTCTTCTTCCTCTTCCTCTTTCTCTCTCTCTCTCTCTCTCTCTCTCTCTCTCTCTCTCTCTCTCTGTATCCACGTCTTCTCGCACGGAGGATACGTAGAGTCGCGATGACGAGCACAGTCACGTAAGAAAATGTCAAAAAGAAAAAAATAGGCGAAAAAAATTAGATATTAACGAATGGGAGAAGGTCTCGTGGGGTTGAGGGCACGGGAGAGGTCGAGGAGAGACATCGCGAGTCTGGAAACGACAATGCATCGTAAATGAATTAACACGATACCTATTAAAACAAACAAAGAAGAAAAGAAGAAAAAAAAAAAGAAACCTTAGCTCTATAAAGAACGGTTGTTGAACATGTACTTATTAAATAGTATGTATACTTGTAGGTAACATTTTTGGGATACGGATGCTCTGCTCCGTAACCGTCCACGACACTGCCCTATCTAATTGAAAATAAGACGAAGAAATATGGCGCGCGCGCGAGCGAGCGAGCGAGAGAGAGAGAGAGAGAGAGAGAGAGAGAGAGAGGGAGATGCGAAAGAAGGTAAAAAAGTAGAAAAGGAAAGAAACCAAATAAAATAATTGAACGTACGAAATTCACCGAAAAAAAAAGATAAATAAAGTACGCGAATACCATGATGTATCGCAGAGATTTTGAGTGAAACGAAATGACAAAAGCTGTGGGAAGAGAAAGGAGAACAAAAATGGCAAAAGAAAGGTGAAATTGATAAATAGGCGAATAAACGAAACCGAAGATTGAAAAAAAAAAAAGGAAATATATCGGAGACGATCCTCGCGCGATTACGTATTATTCCAAAAATTATTACGTTTCAGAGATCCTTGTTGGAAAAAAGACAGCAGGAAAAATAAATAAACATACACACACGCGTACACACACACACACACGCGCGCGCGCGCAGCCAAAAATGAGAAAAAAAAAGAAAAAATCTTCTCTGTCCTCCATTCTCTGACACGTTGTATGAGCGAGAGAGTGAGAGAGCTCCTGGTCAACTTTCGTGTTGATTTGCAAAAAAAAACTTGACGAGCCGCACTTTTACAGGTCGTAAGAAAAATTGTTAATCGGAAGAAAAAAAAGAGAGAAAGTGCTGGCACGAATAAAACCGAGCGAGAAAAATGTTATGCAACGCGTCGATGCCAATTGTGTGAACAATGTCAAGATTTCTTCTCCACACTCTCCGCGCTACTGCGGAGAATTTGAGGTGAAAAAAAGAGAGATGCGAGAACATTTTGTGCGAGCGGATGAGAAAGAGAGAGGGATCCAATTCGAGGACATTATAATCATTGTTCTATTGTATAAAATATAAATAGCCTTTTAACTCTACGTTGTTCGAACGACGGGATCGACTCATCGTCTTCTTTTGAAGATCATTATTATATTAATAATTATCATTGTTATTATAATTATTATTATTGATTGGTAATTATATAGATCAAGGAGCCCACGTATTTTTTCGAACGTCAGGACAGATTCGGCGTTTCCTTTTACAGATCATTATTGTTATTGAAGTTTTTCCATTACTTATTTTTTTTATCATTTTTATTATATTGTCATTAGTAATTTTTCAATCAGATATTTAAAAAAAATGTATTCGGTTTAAAAAATTCTCATCATTTCAATTTTATATCGGATGTTTTTCCGTTAGTTATTTTTTCTTGTTTTTTAAAGCGATTTTTGTGTGCATTCAAATTTAATTTTTTTTACCCCTATTATTCTTTTATTTTGGAATTTTTTTTAAATTATAATTTCCTTTTAAATTTTTTTTTGTTTTTTTTCTTCCTATTTTGTAATGTTTAATATTATTATTTTTCAAATTGTATTATTATGAATTATTATTATTATTCATTTCTATCAAAGGTCTATTTTCACAGTCTCTTTTCGTCGTAGTTTGATACCTCGATCTATACAATTGCCTGTTACTGTTTCATTATCAGAGTCTATCGTCATCGCGTTTATGAGAACAGGATACTCGTGCAATACTCGGAGTTAAGTTTCAGCTGACTTGAGATGAATCGAACGATTTTCTGTAATTTGTGCAACGCGTGAATTAAATCACAGAGAAATGAATGGCGAAAAAGAAGACGGGGGAGGAGGAGGACAGAAAATAAATAAATAAAGGAGAGGACAAATAATTTAGGCCGTTGTATTTTTTTGCGGTCTGTTTTTCAAAATTTTCGCAATATCGAATGATTTGTTATTACTCGTTTTATTACTCATTAAGCGTAGTGATCGAACCAATTGTTCGCTTGATCGATTTCTTTTGATGCAATTAGTAGCCATTTTTAAAATTAGTTTTAATTATGATTGATTCATTTTAGAAGTTAATAGGGAGAGAGAGGGAGATAGATAGAGAGAGAGAGAGAGAGAGAGAGAGAGAGAGAGAATGGGGGTACACGAGTGCGAATTGGAAACGAATCATTTTAAAAATAAACAAAATTGAAAATAGAAAATAAAGTGCAATCGAGGAAAGAGGACAGTTAGAGCCAATACGAGAATCCACGTTGTCCTTTGCGAGACGATAGCGTAATCGCTTAAGCACGTAATCGTTAATACCGTTATTTCGTTGCGTTCTCGATCCTTTCTCTCGTTAAATTGTGAGAAAGCGATCGGGGCAGGGGAGATACAGCTCAATCAATGTAATATTCAATGTGTAAAGAAAGAGAGAGAGAGAGAGAGAGAGAGAGAGAGAGAGAGAGAGAGAGAGAGAGAGAGAGAGAGAGAGAGAGAGAGAGAGCAAGAGAGAGAGAGAGCAAGATTTTTATTGACCAAGTTTGCTTCCTCATGGAGGAACAATAATAGAAGATTCATAAATTGGCCATTTTTTCCACATTTGACAGAAAATATGCTTGCAATAAGAAAAGATAAGCCACCGAAGATTATTTAACGATGGGAAAACATTGCCGGTTTTATTTGGGTTAAAAAAAGTCCCTAGAGTTTGTTTGGGTAAAAAAAGCATCGAAGGTGGTTCGGGCTCGTTTGGCTTTGAAAAAGCTCCCAGAATTTGTTTGGGTTGAAAAAACTAGCGATTAAGGAAAGAGGGCGTACAGTGGAGAAGATCATGTTATAAATCGAGAGAGACAGACGGAGAGAATAAGAGCGAGAGAGAAGGAGAGAGCTAAAGCGAGGAAAAAATGAAAAACGTGAGCCCTGTTCTCGTCATACACTTTGCAATTTTAATATATACATTTCTATCGTGATACTATAATCGTAAGTACGACAGAAGAAGACAGCGAGAGTGTGAAAGTGGCCGAGAGGGAAGAAAAGACAGAGAAAGAGAAAGAGCGAGAGAGATAGAGGCATAAAAATGGATAAAATAAAAAATGAAAAAAAAAAAAAAAACTTGTAAGAAACCAATAAAAATGATTTTAAAGAACTTTCGGGTGCTCCTCTTCACAGTTATTGTTCTGTTTCCTTTTCTCTCTTTCTCTCTTTTGCTCTCTCTCTCTCTCCTCTCTCTCTCTCTCTCTCTCTCTCTCTCTCTCTCTCTCTCTCTCTCTCTCTCTCTCTCTCTCTCTCTCTCTCTCTCTCTCTCTCTCTCTCTCTCTCTGCCCGCGTGTCCATATGTGTGTTTGTCTATGTATGACCGAGGTTGGGTGTGTGCGTGTGTGTTCATCATCATTATCATGAAAAGGTAAAAAAATAGAAAATAAATCGACTAATGAATTTTCGCTTCACCATTTCCATACACGTACAAAAATACGTCGATGAATCTTCGAAATTTCGTGGTGGAGAAAAAGCGTTTCGGAATCGTTTTAAAAGAATTGTTAAAAAAATCCGATTTTTAAAAAATAATATAACAAATTCGAAAAAAATATTTTTTCTCTCCAAATTATATGAAAAATTACAATTTTTTTTATAAATATGTATAGCAAAAATAATGGCTGCGATTTTCTTTGAATTAATACAACCTCTATTTCGAACGTGCGTAACGGCAATTGAAATCCTTATTTTCGTATATTTTTTAACGTATTGTTATGGACTCTTAATACTGGAACTGTATTTTTTCTTCACGCGATAATCTTTTTCAAACCGACCATTTATAATATAATGATTATGCGAATTAATTAGCGTTTTTTTTTAAATTTGATTCGCACAATTTCGACACTTGTTTCGCCGTATAAAATTATAGAGTTGAAAATATTTTGTCTCGTCGCACGTACACACACGCAGATACCGTACACAGCGTAGGACAAATCATAACGAGCAATACGAGTTCTTCAATATTGTCGAGAGGCTACGGGCGTCATTCGAATGGAAAAAGAAAAGTGGAATAAAAATAAAAAATGAAAAGAATACAAGTCGATTTATTTTTGCACAAGGATTTGCTGAGCGTTATTGTGTCGAAATTTCTGAGGGTTAGACAAATTGCAATTTATTATAATTCGTGGACCGTGGGGCAAAATTTTGTTGTTTATAATGATTATAATATATTATAATTATATAAAATAATGATAAATAATATAATTACAATCATAAGTAATATAATTAATTATAATTACATAAAATAATTATTATAATTAATTGTCCGTAAAAAAGAACAATTCAAAACTGTTTACAACGGTTAGGGTTCCTGAGGGAAAGAACAATTGCGAATTGTTTATAAAAATTGACCTTCAGTAGGAAAGAATATTGCTTATAAAAATTTCATATTGTTCTGTAAATTACCTTCTGTGAAAAAGAACAATTCCAGATTATTTATAACGATGAACGCTAAACAAAAATTAAGAAATTTTCCGTTTTTTTGCTATAGTTTTTTTTCTCATATCCTTGCGTGTGTATTGTTTCATGTGACCTTCTTTTTTTTCATCCGAATGGCGCGGCCCTGTTCTGTTGTCGAATTAAACTGCTGCAATGCACTGTATGCATCAAAATATGAAACATATAATGTACAAGGGAATAATGCGACGAAGTCGAGTGTGAGAAGAGTCGAGACTAAATATTCGATATTTTCATTGTTCGATCTCTCAATAAAATGAAAAGCCCACATGCATGCACACACATACACACACGCACATATATGAATATATGTATATATAGAGGGTGATTTTCACCTATCAGGGCTTTTTTGGTCAGCATATCGGGTGCGTAATTGCAAGCAAAACGCTTTTTTTTTAAATGTCGTGCGACAAAAATTGGCCGAGATATTCCCGTGCTGAGTCCGACGCTGAGTAAATAACGGCAGAGTAGTTGCTCACGCGTAAAACGTTTTTTCTTTCAACTGTTAAATAATAAACGAAAATGATTGAATCGTGTTACTGATTTGCACAGAAATTCTCAGTGATTATCATTTTTCGCGAAAAAAAAACATTTTAAGAAAAAAAAATGTACTGCACCGAAGATGGTTTCGAAGCTGTGCTCGATGCGGCTTGCACATTCCGGGGCTGAGCAACTACTTGGAGTTTGGAAATGCTAATATCTCGGCCAATTTTTGTCGCACGACTATTATGAAAAAAGCGTTTTGCTCGGAATGACACATCCTATATGTTGACTAGGTGCACCCTGATAGTTGTGAATCACCCTATATATAAATATGGCGCATTCAAGCTCAACTCAGACAACTATTCTTCTCACCGTCGTTGACTATAGATTTCTATAGTGGAAAGTCTCGCTCCTGGTGTAAAAAAAAATTCCTAGATGTTTTCAAAGCCCTTTCCCTTTTGGGGCTGCAGAAAATCGAAAAATCCATTCAGGCCGTTTTTCAAACTCTGAAAAAATTCAGATACTCATTTCAACATGTGATTCCGATATTAACTATTTTTTTTGGTGAAATTTCGACTTTGAGGATGATCATTCGATAGTTTGAAATTCAGAAGAGTACGTTTTCGGTCTTGGAAGTAAAACAACTAAAAAATAACGAAATAATGCGTTTCCAAAATAAAAATAATGTATGTGACATTTGTAATGCTCAGGGAAGGATTCGGATCAGCTCAAAAAATGAATCGAAGCCATTTCTGTTCAGGTCAATTCAAATTACCAGCACAACAAAAAAGAGAGAAAGAGAGAACGGTGGGGCGGGGGGGGGGGGGGGGGGGGGGGGCTTGAACTAGACAGCACAATATACATAACAGGGGATAAATAACATAGCAAAAATAGGATTTGGGATGATTAAAGAAGAACTCGGAACGAAAGACATCCCACTCGAATTGAATTTCATCTGGAACCATATTTCCGAAGTTTTTTTTCACTTGCAAGATCGATAAAGTGCTTTTTTGACTCCCAAACTGTCGAATTATTAACCCCAAAATCGATATTTCACAAAAAAGAAAAGTAAAAATCGGAAGCACAAGTAGAGCTTTGGCAAAAAATGCACAAAACAGGTCTAAAACGTACTAAATTTTTTTTGGAATGTTTTTTTTTGAAAGCTACCCGAGTGGGCTTTTCGATTTTTTTCAGCCGTAAAGGAGTGAGAGGTGGAATAAATTTGACAAAATTAGACTTTTTTTTGACAACAGGAGTGCGGTTTTCCACTATGGAAATCTCGAATCAACGATGGCGAGAAAATAGTTGTCCGAATTGAGATGAAATACCCTGTATATATGATAGTATGGTATAAAATATTGATTATGATTGATAGAAAAGTCGATGGGTGAACGAGTCGTTCCTTGGCGGGCGCTCTAATCCTCTGTCCGACTCTAATTGAAGAAACGTATACGTAATTAAAGGAAAATAAATAAAGACGAACGAAAGCAAAGCCGAGCAAGAAAATACGAGGGGATGATGCCAAAAAAAATCATCGGTGCGGGAGCGAGCGGGATAAGTGGATAACCTTTTTACAACAGAGTAAGAGAGAGAGAGATAATCAGCTTGTACGAAGATTTTGGAAAAGTAGACAAAATCAGGTGAAGGGGGGGGGTTGAGAAACAGAGAAAGAGAGAGAGAGAGAGAGAGAGAGTCGCAGACAAAGATACACGTGCGCACAAGGAAGCAAGATTTCAGGATGCGTGTCCCGTACATTCCCGATCGAAAGTTGCCATTCAATCATACATTTTAATTATTCGGCTATGAAACAAAGTTTGAAAAAATTCAAACAAGTTGCCGTTGCTGAGGATAGCGATTTTTAATACCTATAATGAAAACGGAAATAACAATCATAGTTGTAATAATAAGACGAGTAATTATTCATGATACATGACAAAAACAATTATACAATGATTATTACTTAATAATAACAAAATTTATTATTATTATTGTGCGACACGAATAATAATGATATTTTAATGAATAATTATTATCTAATGATTCCTATTTACTAATAACAATGATTGATGACTATTTTTGTTATTATTCAATAAGATAAACGTTCATAACAATAATTATTCATTTTGTTTTAAGTTTGACTATTTTTGTCAATTATTATTTTTTCAATAAATTTTTATTATCTTATTTAATAATCATAACACTAACAATCATAATTGTTATTATTAAATAATAATCATTGAATAATTACTATTCATCCAACGATAACCATTATTCTAATTCAATAATAATAAAAAATAATTGTTGTTATTCAATAATAACAATTGGTATCGAACAATAATAACGATAATTGATCATTGTTACTATTAAATGGTAATCATTGTTATTAAACAATAATGAAAACGGCGATTGTGACTGACAAATATTTTTCCCAAAAATACGATGTTCAATTTTGCATCGTTGGAATACAATGAACTTGTTTCGAACCGCCTGACCAAATTGAACTTTTTTCTGAATTTGAAAACTGATTTTTTTTTCCAAATCAAAACCGACCTTCCTGATATATGAGACATATTTTTTTTTCATGCCCTTTATGTTGTTCAGCTCCTATCTTACTAATTGGAACTCTACGAAGGTCACCTGAGATCGGGACTGTACAGGAAATGCACTACCCGATATTTAGGAAAGTGAAAATCGAGAGATAGAGAGAGAAAAACTAACAATAAGAAGAAATAAAAATTACGCGCCCACACACGTGAAAGCACACGTATGCGAGATGAAAACAAAACAATAAAAAAAATAGGAAGGCCAATAGGAAGAAGCGGAAAGGAAGAGGGGCAGAGAGAGAGAGAGAGAGAGAGAGAGAGAGAGAGAGAGAGAAGAAAACGTTGCGTTGTGTGAGTGTGATACACTTGTTAGTAGGTATTAATAATAAATAATAAATATACTACGAGAAATAATAATAATAATTAAAAAATAACAATATACACTAATACTGATATATTATCGAGGGAATAATAATAATAACAATTATTATTATTATAAGGAATAATAACGCATTTATATCGGACGAAATGGTCGAAGCGGAGGTGTGTGTTTTTTCAATCATTTATAGCCAATTAAGATTTATAAAAGAAAAACTTGAAGAAGAAAAAGGAAAACGAGAGGGAGAGAGAGCGAGAATTCGAGCGAGGGAGAGAGAGAGAGAGAGAAGAAATCGAAAATAAGTGCGGCCGAGACAGTATTATAGGAGAGAAATTTGTCGAGACGTAGTGCATAACGATTAATCGAATTTACGATTAAAAGAAAAATAAAAATAAATAAATGAAAATGAAATGGAGAAAAAAAAACATACTGTGTGACGTGGTTAAGGGTTAGTCGGGATTATTTGAGATAAGAAATTGCGAAAGAACTTGGAATTTATTGGGGGGGAGTTTGTGGGTCTATTAAGAGTTAATAAAGTGAGTGATAAAAAAATGAAAAAAAAAAAAATTGTATACGTATTTAAGGAGCACCGGTCAATTTTCATAAGGAATCCAAATCGATCGATACGAGCATACGTCGAGTTCCTTGACTCTTTTTTTATCGGCATCGTGAGAGAGAGAGAGAGAGAGAGAGAGAGAGAAAGAGAGAGAGAGAGAGAAAGCTCGCGTCTTCGCTCCCGGAATAAAGATCCAGCATGTATATGTACTTAGACGTTTCTTTGCGGAGCAGGAGGCAGGTGAGTATTGAAGAAAAATTTAAGCCCCGACGAGAGCGATGGTTTTTTTTTTCATTGTAAGCGCGATTTAATTGTAAATTGTTTATTGGTGAAAATTGATTACAATGAAATCCGTTTGGTAAAAATTAAGCGAAAAATAAACAAAAATAAAAATCCATAATTGTGTGAGAAAATTGTTTGGGTTTTATTTTGCTAAAAAAATAGTTTTTTTAGCGATAGTAATAATCCGCGTTTATTCCGCAGTTGAATAATTTACGAAAAATATTGATATCGATAATTGTATTTCAGTACATTGCTTTCATATTTTTCTTTTCAATGATGAATTATTTTGAACCGTGTTTATGCCGCGTTCATTTCGCAGTGAAAACAAGTTACGGAAAATATTGAGTTCGATAATTTCTTTGAACAAAAATTGCTTGTGTAATAGTTTTTAAATGATGAATTATTGTGTGCAATAATGGACATTTTTATTTTGAAATGTTGTACATTTTTTTTAGAAAAAACATTTCCTTTCATTTTTGTATTTTACATAAAACTTTTAATTTTTTTATTTCTAAATGATAGGCACTTTTATATTATTGCTATCATTATTGTTATTATTATTATATATATATTGGTTTTAAATCACATTATTTCGTGCTTACTTGGTATCGATTTAGTTCGTGCAAAGTAGACATCGATACTTGTATTGCGTCAAAAACGAGAATTATTGACTATCTTGGCCAATTTTTGCTGCACGCCATTTTTAGAAAATGCGTTTCGTTTGTAATGACACACCCTTCATACTCACTAAAACCCTAATAATTGTGACTCACTCTTTTTTCATCTTTATTAATTAATTTTATCTATATGGGATATTCCACGCTATTTCAGCTAGCCCGTGACCCGACCATTTTTGGTTTTCCTTAGGACACCCGGTGTATATATGTGTGTGTGTGTGTGTGTGTGTGTGTGTGTGTATATATATATATATATATATATATATATATATAAGAAAAATGATCTGCGTTTGACGTGGGCTGGCAGTTTTGCATCACTCAATCAACGTTACTCATCACTTACATTGACGCTTCTCTCTGGAATAAAGAAACCCGCTGTCCTTTTTCCCTCTTATCGATGACGTTCAAGAATCGAGTACAGAAGTTGTCGAATAGTGTTTTTCGGACGCGATGAATGTCTTAAACCTTCATCGCGTTTAAGACATTCATCGCGCTCACTCTTTTTTTTTAAATTATTTTTCATGTGGATACGTACGATGAGGCATTCGTTTCGAATTTTTCATACGCTCGGCTCTGTCACTTAGGGGGAAATAGCAGGAAATGCTATTTAATGCAGGAAATTAAAGTTTCTTGCGAAAAAACGTTAATTTCGCTGCAGTCAATTCTGTGAACGAGAATGAATAATAATCCTCAGTACATAAATATAAACGATAGAATTATAAATTATAAAATATAAAGAGATATAATCGAATTGGAATGACAATAATGGCCAATAGATCATTCCAATAAATTACTAAACACTGACATTCAAATTCAAAGTCCAAATTTCAGCGCACTTAAGAATTTTTTTTTACTCTCCGTACCTCGCCTATATTGCATTTTTTCCCTCAATGGATCTACCGAAATTGTGTGGAAGCTGCTGTTGGCGGTTCTTCGGACATATCAACGACCTGTGAAGCGAAAATTCGGACGCGGTATGTGGGTAAGCAAAAGAAAAAGAAAACAAACATGCTGGACTTTGCAACGAGCGTCGGAGGATGTTCCGGAGAACGCGAACGTAACGGAGTATAGAGCGATGAGGGTGTGTTCCATCGTGGGGCCGTTGAGGTCCGAAGCTCCGAGGTACGGAGCGAGGGTTAAGAAATAAACGGGGCGAGGTGGGGGTAATGAGAAAGGGTTGACGGCAGTGACGGGAGCGGGGATGAAAAGGCTCAAATACGCCCGCGGAGCTTCGGGGGATGATCGCGATGGGCGACGGGCGACGAGGGCGGGTGGGAAAGGGGGGCCCGGTTCTGGTCTCCATCACGCGTGGCACGTCCGCATTGCCCCTGGCAATATATAAACTCACGAGAGTACCCGTGTATGCCGCTTTTGAAAAACAGCGTATGACGGCTGTATATACTGAGAGACTTTGCGGAGCGAAGGGGTGGCGCGAAATCATCCCCAGAGAGAGATAGAGAGATAGATTGGCAGAGGGGGGAGGGAGGGAGAGAGAGATTTTTATTTCATACTCTGGAACCTGAGTTCCCTAAGAGTACCGTACAATAACGCCTCTAAATGTACATAACGCTGATAGAAGGCAGCAATGAGCTAAATAACGCAGTTAGAAAAATGATAACAATAGTAATAATAAAATAATAATAAAATTTGAATTAAAATAAAAATTATCTGGTATCTACGATGAATGGTACACATTAAAGATGATGATAATGTAAAGATGGTGATGATAGTGAGTATAGCTATGTCGTATTGGTTAGCAGAGAAGCCCGAAGCTTTGACTTGAACGAGCCCAAGGTGGAACATTGCAGAGAGAGAGAGAGGGGGGGGGGCAGAGAGAAAGAGAGAGAGAGACCGACAGGAAAGGACAAATAAATGCTCCGGCTCCGAGGGGTCGGCGCTGTCGCCTAAGACAAATAACAAAATGAAAAAAAGGCACAGAAGCCTTTTGGGCAAGGGCGGGAAGGGCGAAGGATAAAGGGTGCGGAGTGCAGAGGGAGGGGGGTTGCGGTGAGAGGAAAAACACACATGGATAGGAGGAGGGGATAAAAAACTGGCAGAACTTGCGGAGGACCCTGACGAGAGGCTGCAAAGATAAGGATGTAAGAGGGAGAGAGACAGAGAGAGAGAGAGAGAGAGAGTGAGGTACATTATAGCCCACACGGACACGGACTGCCGCGGCAGTGCATCGCGGAGAAATATGTCCGTGTAGCGAAGCTCATCGCGTAGGGGAAGAAGCGACTGCGGAGCTTTTAGAATGAAAAGCACCGGGGGTCCAGCGGAGCGAGGTGTGGCCGTCAGAAGAGGAGCAAGGGCGCGCGAGGGAGGACCAGGGCGAGATAAAAGAGAGGTGCGGAGACGCTGCAACGTTGTGGAAAGTTCAAGCATGCAGGACGCGGATCGCGAAGGTGAGCGAGGATAGGAAGCAGGGAGGGGTGAGGTTGAGGTGGGCCGAGAAAAAAAGACGGGATCGGAGAAGGATCCCGACTGGAAATGTTGTTCCGTCAGCCGGAACACTGACCAGGCAGGTTTCAAGATCCGGAATACCGTAGAAGCGCCCGCCTGATCTGTGGTGGATATCCATTGGATCAGTGAATCCGGAGTACGGGTGTAATAAAGACAAACTGATGAGTCCTGAATCAGGCAATCTTGCAAGGGCCTTGTTAGAGTGCCGAAGTCCATGCCTGATCGGCCCCGTATGTCTGCCGGATCAGTAGTTCCCAGATACCGATGTGAGAAGGCAGCATTAATGAGGCCCACATCAGGCCACTCGTAACGTGACCCTCACATGGCTCTGTTAAGTTTACCTGTCCATGGCCTGATAGATTTGCCTTCTCCCATTCGTGCTCCGAGGTTGGCCAATCCACTAG